>CAEGAF010002687.1:0-19620 GCA_903067075.1 Micropoecilia bifurca
CGATCCCGATAATCACCGATTTCACGAAAATCGGCCGATTATGATCGGTGACCGATCGATCGGCGCACCTCTAATATTTACATATGTAAATTAACCTAAGCATAAGAATAGTTGTCCTCTTCCTGGCCTTAAAGGTTTATTCAAAAACATTAATGAACAAACAGCATCGTGGAGATCAAGGAGAGCAGACAGGGCTTCAGGAATAACTTTGAGTTCAAGTTACTGAGAAAAACAAAACTTAACAAAAACAGACATTCAGTCTCCAAATTGTTCAAAATGAATTACAACCTGCTTTAATGTTCATCTCCATGCATTATAAATTTTTATGAAGTTTGGGCTCTTTTTCTCAGGGGCGGCCATCCGTATCTCACAGGCCTGGCGGTCGCAGGTGGAGCGTACTATCTTGGCCTGGAGGGGGCGATAATCGGCCCCATTCTGCTCTGCATCCTGGTGGTGGCAGCAAACATCTACAGCGCCATGCTGATGAGTCCCAGCTCCGCACTCCCCACACCAGTCCAGCCAAACTGGCCCACACACCCCACAAGGTACACACACACACACACACACACACACACACACACACACACACACACACACACACACACACACACACACACACACAGCTGATTAAATCATCCCAATTTAACCGGTTCTTCATTCATTGTCCTCTCGTCTTAAAGGACCTTTGCAGAGTCCACTCCCTCCGTGCTGAAGACGACCTCTGACTCAAAGTGAGGGTGTGTATCCCCTGCAGAACGTCACATGGGTCAGGGACTCGCTTCCCGCCTGGCAGGCTCCAGAAGCTCGACCCAGACCAAGAAGAAGAGGAGGAGACGCTGCGATTGCCGGCGCTGTCCTACAGCGTCCCAGAGCCAACAGACATCCTGATCCCAAACCCGGAGCCACGCCAGCACGTTTACGATGAGAAGTCGATTTCCATCATCTTTCAGAACTCGGTGCCTAATTTATTTTATAATATTGAACAAAAGAAAAAAGCCTAAAATGTTTCGGTGGTTCCTTGTAAGGTGATGTATTTTGTCTCCAGAGCCCCAGATGGCTTTGTTTTGCTGCTGCGGCTGCGCAGCATTTGAACTCCCTACCTCTTCTCTCAGGGAGTCTGAAGGTCCAACCAGGACCAAGAAAATGAGCTTTGATGGTTTATTTCCTTTTTAATTTAACAAGCTACTCAAGTTTTAGTGATTGTAGCTGTAATTTATTGACAGCAGAGCCGTAACAGGACCCGGCTCAATCTGCTGCGTTTAGTTTAATCATCTCCAGTGACTAGAGGTCCTATTTTCAGACACTGTACATCACAGGAATGTAGTTTTTTTATAACACATTTTATTTATTTATTTGAAGCTTAATGTTTTCAGCACATGCATGACCAAGCTTTAACCCTAAACCTGAGACACAGTCACCTCATCCTCCGCCACTTCCACACACTCTGTTGGTTTCGGCAACTCTTGTCACGTTTTGCATTTCAGACACTTTACTGAGAATTTCAGCACTTTAAAAAAAATAAATAAATAAAGTTGTTTACATCATTAGAGGCTTCAATAAGCAGGCAGTACAGATGTGTTGTGTTTGTACAGTGAGGTTAAACACTAATCATTCAGCTACTGTGTCAGCTATGTGAGGGAGGAGTTGGACTAAAACTAACGGGCACAGAGTTTAACTCAAATACTGTGTTTGTTTCTTTGCTACGGTTGCTGTGTTTTTTATTAATAATATGCACTGAATAAACAGAATCTAAACCGATTTAAATTTAAACACCAAGTGTCATTTTCTTTTTCAAAATGGAACCCTGTTCTTTAAAACCATAAAAGTCAAACTGGATAGAAAGGCTGCACAGTGGTGCAGTTGGTAGAGCTGTTGCCTTGCAACAAGAAGGTTCTGGGTTCAATTCCCAGCCCCAGCCCTCCTGCATGGAGCCTGCATGCTCTCCCTGTGCATGCGTGGGTTTTCTCCAGGTTCTCCGGTTTCCTCCCACAGCCCAAAAACATGACTGTTAGGTTAATTGGTCTGTCTAAATTGTCCCTAGGTGTGAGTGTGTGTGTGCATGGTTGTTTGTCCTGTGTGTCTCTGTGTTGCCCTGCGACAGACTGGCGATCTGTCCAGGGCGACCCCGCCCCTCACCCAGAACATCAGCTGGAGATAGGCACCAGCAACTCCCGACCCCACCAAGGGACAAGGGTGCAAAGAAAATGGATGGATGGATAGAAACCATCTGTCATCAATTTTTAAACCTTTCTGGTTTTCTCTGGTTTTCAACTGTATTTAGGTCTGGACTTTGATTAGGCCAATCTGACTCACTAATATAATTTGAGCTAAGCTATCATCTTATCAGAGCTTGCCAGTTGAAAAAAACAACACTAAACATGTAGTTAAGAAAGTGTAAATTAAAGTAAATCATTAAAAATAAGTAAAAAAATTGAAGTCGTCATTGTAGAACACAACGTTTCTAACCCATTCAGAAATACAGTTCAAAACATTTAAACTATTTCAACAAGAGGAGCAGAGCTGAAACAAAGCAAGTCTCCATGGGATTTCAATGTGGACTTTGATTAGGCCATTCCAATACATTTGATCTAAACAACTCTATTTGCTTACAATCACTGACATTCAGCGAAACTCTGACCTGCTTCCATGTTTCAGCTCAAGAAGCACATCCCCATGGCATGATGCTGCCATCACCATGCTGCACTGCGTGGTTTGTTTCACGGTGATCTGCAGTGTCACGTTTTCACCACCCAGGTTTTTAAATCAAACTGGAGCTCCTTCTTCAACATGTTTGCTGGATCTTCCACATTGTAACAAACTGTAAAAGAGCCGATTCTCTGATTAATGTTCAGTTTATCAGGTCTGATAGTTTAAGTGGGATAGTTTACTCATCATAGACCACAATTCTGACTTCTCAGACATTTTGTTAGAGTTGATCAGAAGCTGTAAAGCATGTGACCAACCCAACTCTTTTATTTTTTTAGACGACCAGAGTCTGAACTTCCCTCTGTGTTTGAGGGAGCTGAGTCAGACTGTGTCATCTGTTCTGCAAAGGCTTTACAGATTGTCGATGTGTCAGCGCAGCTCCAGACAGATGGACAGAATAAATATCAAATCTGTGAAATGCTCCAACAGAGGCTGCTGCTGAAGCCACACATCTTTCCAGAAGAAAAACAAAATAGCTGGATGATTCACTCACTGCTGTCCCTGTCCTCATAAAATTAATTAGATTTGCTGTAAATGTTTAAATGAAGTGGGGAAATTATTTAAAGCTACATCCTGATGATCTCTGAACCTTCAGAAAATCCTGAAGGGAACCTCAGAGTCAGATGGGCCTCGGTGAGCCGCTGAGATTACAGAGGGTAAGGGGCAGAAAGCTCTACCATGTCTTTACTTCGGTTCTGACTTCCCGTTTCATACCAACCTTCATCATCCCAGGAGGTAGATTTTATTTTACTTGTAATTTGTAGTAGGTATATTTAAGAACATTTCTGAACTGATTCTAATGAGTTTATGTGATTCAAGTACAACAAAGCTGAGATTTAAGACTTGGAAGACTCTGATTTTCTTCTTCGGCTGACTGTTGACATGTTCTCATCTGTCACGATCTGATATCCTTTTATCTCCAGTTGAAAATAAGTAGTAAAAAAGTGTTGAAATAGTCAACAAGTGTTTCCAAATAGATGAACAAGTAAAGAGAGACTGGAAGCATCTGAACTGAGAAGTTAATTTCCAACAACACAAATCAACAACATCTGAAGGCTTTGAGTCAAAGTAAGCAAATTCACCCTGATTCACCCTAAGCAAATTCTGATCAAACTTTGGTATTCTGTCTTTTCTCTAGTTTCCCCTCCAGGAAACGCAGCTATGAGGCATTTCTGCACATCGTTCTGCTGAAGTCTGTGGCACAAAACCAGATCACAGATCTAAATCTCTTCAGTAGCAGAGTCATTAGTTTCATTTGCTCTTAGAGAACTGGCGCTTCCTGTTTGCTTTCACTTAATGGTGGTGCCGAGCTGGAGCGGTGTAAATGTGTCATGCTTGCATCCACCAGATGCTGCCTGAAAATACATGCACAAGCATCGACACGTTTCGCAGGCCACAGCGCTAAAAGCTGTTGTCTAATATGTCTTCCTGATGGCTCTCGTTGGACCCAAATCCTTTCAGATGAATAATTCATCAGGAGTTTGAATAATCCACTCTGCATCAAACACTCAGCCTGCAGCCCGGCTTCCTCTCTCTCTTCCCCCCCTTTCACACTGGACCTTCATGTTTATTAATAGGCCGGAGAACAGTCCCATCAGACTTCTCGGGTTTCAGAACAGGCTCATCTCTCATGCGGCCACTCGTTTCTCACTGTGGTGGAGATGAGAGATTTGTCTAGTCAACATGCAACAATGGCTTACAGCGGCGGCCATGTTTCACACCATTTGACCATGTAATTCTCAGGTTTTATTACGGCACTCTTTCAGTCACAAGCTAACTAAAGAATAGCTGATCAAAGGAGCGCCTGATTAGCCAACAATATCCTTACAGAGCACTAAATAATGGAGGAAATTATGGAGACCTGGGTTGAAGTGTTAATCCAGAAATTTAAAGGGGGAGGTTGCTATTTACTAAATAAAAATGGCCAAGCCTGGGTCATTCCTGCAGAGAACTGAAACTTGGAAAAATGAGCCAAATACAAGGCTTTGGGAATTAATAAAGCAGGCAAATATTATGCTTACAAAAAGTCAAATATCCAGAAAGAATCAGGAAAAATGTGTGGCTGCAGAGAACTTGGCTGGAAAACCATTTATTTACAAATCAGTTGGACCTCATGTATGTATTTCAGCTTACATCTGTAACAGTGACTCTATTGATTCAAGAAAAGCCAAATAAATTTCACTTGTGCACCCAATTTTCGGGTTTGGCGACCTTTATTCTGTCAGTTGCCAGAGACGACAGGTTACAGAGAGAGAACAGGAAGACGTACAGTGGACAGCCTGAGATGACCATCACAACCTGGAAGAGTAAAATGAATCATTAAACCCAAAGGTTTAATCTGACAATCCTGCTTTTAATGACCACACGTTTCTGACTGGAGCTGTAGAGTTCGGCATAAGGGGGAGAAAAGAGTTGGCAGAGATGAACTGCGATTATTGGGAAAAATAAATGCAAATGCAAAAAAATCAACACACTCCTCGAGTTCTTCTGTAAACCTTTTCACCTTTATTTTCTACATTTGGATCAGCTCAGTGTGGAAGTCAGTTCTTTTTAACCCCGCTCTCTCTTCCCTGCCCCCCGCCCTCCCTGACATGGGAGCCCATGATACACTCCCTCGATCTCACTATCAAAAACATGGTCACAGTCACTCGATCAGATATGAAAGTCCAGTCGATGGCCTCCTCTCTCTCTCTCTCTCTCTCTGTCGTGTAAACCCTTCCTCCACTGGAGGAAGCTGAAATGTTTCAAACCTTTACAAAACGACTCCAGCTCTGACGTACAGCAGCAGGAGTGACAACACAACAAAAACAGCAACAGCCAAAGAAAAAAAACACAGTATGATGGTTGAAATGATAATGACATGGTTCAGTTGTCTGAAATATGAATGTAGAAATACTGCCGGTAAATTTGAAAAAGAAAGAAAAAAAAAAGACATGATTATGAATTCAGATATATTGTCTGCTCCTTCTCGTTGCTCCACTGTTATCGTCTCACCGCTTAATTTTTCTAAAACACCAAATAAAGGCTGCTGGTGTATCCTAGCAGAAATGGATACGTGGACACGAGACGTGCTGATCCTCGCTCTGCTTTATGGGCTCTTCCAAAAGCAAACAAAAATCAGGTTTGACCTACTAAACATGGAGCTGACAAACCGGGAGAAGAGTTGAAGAGAAGCACATTCACACCTGCACAGATGCATCTAAAACACTCCACGGCAGAACAGAGGCTCTCGGAGTGTATTCTCTGAAAGAGGTCAATGGGGTGAAAAACATTTGCATCTCAGCAAACGAGATTCACCAATAAATAGTCGATTTATGTCAGTAACTCAAACTTGGTTCCACACAGTGATTCTTACGTTTTATTTTAATGATTACGGTGTTCAGCTAATGAAACCCCCCCCAAAAAATTTAGTTTCCCAAAAGATTGAAATATTACGTCAAACCAACAACAACAACACAGGAAAGAGCGCTGACTGGATTGTTGTCTAGCAGAGAGACGCCGACAGCCTCCATGTGGATATGCAACAAAAGCTCATTACTACAACCAAGCTGGCTGTTCAGAGATATGTATCCAAGTACATTAATGGAAAGTTTAGTGGAAGGAAAAAAGTTTCAGAAAGACAAGGATAATCTCTGAGGTGTGGACCAAAGCCCTCTTCTCAGATTAAATAAAAGTTTGGGTTTCATTTAGGAATCAGGTTCCCAGAGTGATGAGAAATAAAAGTTGCTCAGAATCCAGTGGGAAGTTTCCACAATCAGCAGTGATTTGGGAATTTATTGTCATCTGCTGGTGTTAGTCCATTACAACAAGTCTAAAGTCAGCACAGCTGTTTCTTAGAGCCCATCATGCTTCCCATTGAAAAGCTTTACTTCATTTACCAGCAGGACCTGGTCATAAGGAATCTGTGGAGAGTTAAGAGGATGAGAAACACCAACGTAGGTGAGATGAGAGCTGCCAGCCTGTTGCAGCCTCCATGCTACGCTGCACCGATGCATGATTTTCAATGAGCAAACGTTCTGCTGCAAAATTCTGCTTTTTTGGTTCAACATGATATTTTAATTTCCAGAGACTTTGGGGTTTTATTAGCTGTAAGCATGAAGTATCAGAAATAATATTTGATTTAAATCAACATGGTAAAGGAATCTACGCTAATGGAGTTTTGTTTTTAAAACTGAATTAGTGAAATATGTTTGATGATATTCTTATTTACTGTGATGCACCTGTATGAACTGCCTTTAGGAGAGAGCGTGTGGCTTTGTAGTGTTTCGTAGGAGTTTCAGACGGTTAAACACTACGGTAGGCAGAAGGTATCAGATAAATATAAAGTAGCTTGTTGATGTGTTTTTTTTGCGAGTGCGTTGGCTGTACGTTGAACATCCTTAAAGAAAAACTAAAAGTTACTAAAACGGTAGAAACAGACAAGGCATGTAAAAACCGGACATAGAAATGTGAAGATATCACAAACATATTTCTATATCTCTACATTTCTGCTGTTGGCAGACGTCGGGTTGAGTTTTCTCTCTCTTTTTTCCTTTCTTTTGTTTATATTACGTTCCCTCCCTCGGAAAATCCTCAGCTTGGATGCTTCAGTCTGTAAGATGAGATACCGAGACGCAACACCAGAGGGGGACATACACTGCTGCAAGACTGCAGGGAGGGGCTTTGACACGTCCACACACACAAGACGTAATCTCTCTCTCTCTCTCTCACACACACACACACAGTCAAACATGCATCCTTCTTCATAAGAGTTCACTTTCAATGTCCGTTATAAAATTAAATAAAAAACAAACAAACAAACAAACAAACAAACAAACAAACAAACAGGAACTTAAGAAAAATAAAAATCAAAGGTTCATGCCCCCCCCTTCTAAAAGCATACATTCATCTCGGGTCAAACAGACAGATAAGTGCACACACACACACACACACACACACACACACACACACACACACACACACACACACACACACACACACACACACACTGATCGCAGGCAGTCAGTAAACGTTAAGTGATGAGCTGAGGGGAAGGTGTGTGCAGAACCTCGACTCCACGGTTCTAGAGCCAGTCACTCTTAAAATCTCTTAAAAAAACAAAACAAACGTAAAACAACAGATATGGTCTCTTAGAGGGAGTCTCTACAGTCCTCTCTGTTCGCTCTGAGGAAGCTTGAAGACTCTCCGTCCTCTGGTCTCTGGCAGAGGTAGTACCGTCCCATCCGTCCTCCTGAATCCCCTGCGGGGAAGTCTCTGTCCTCGTGCCCGAGTTGAATAAAACATGCCCGCTCGTTTGACCGCTCGCTCTGGGCCGCTGTGTGTGTGTGTGGGAGTGTACGCCTGGGAGTGTGCGGAGTGCGGTCAGAAGACCTCGGGTAGTGTGACGTTGCGCAGCAGCCACTGCTGGGAGCGCGAGTGTGTGCAGTCTCTGACACTGGGCACCTGGCTGTCCTCCTCGCTGGCCTTGTCCAGGCACTGGTTGCTGTTGACGTGGACCAGAGTCAGCTTCTGCACAGACAGAGGGCGGTAGAGGAGCACATGTGATCCAGCTGCAAATGCATTTTTTTGACAATTTGATTGTCGATTAATGGTTCATTGGGTTAAAGTTTGTTCCAGTCGATTAACTAACAACATCCGCTTAGACCTAGTTTTAGTATTGTAGTTTGGCTGCCATCCAGAAGAGGCGCTGCAGGTGATCCTCAACTAAAGCTATTGATACAGAAATAAAGATGGCGGAGCCATTACCAGAACGGGAAAGAGAAATGGTCCAGAGTTCAGTGTGGGACACAAAACGACCTCTATGGGATTCTGAAATATGAATACTCAACAAACTCCTTAAAGTGAAACTAACCCTCAAATAAACTGTGTCTAAGTAGGTTATTTCAGGTTCTATCTTTATGTCTCTGTGTGAATATTTGTGCAATTAGTTCAGTTCAGCATTATTTTGCTTAAAAGTTGCAAATGAGCGTTTCTTTTGCTCTGATTCCCCCTTGATGGAAAAAACATGATGCTAATAAACAGGCGGTCCTTCTGCATGGACGTCTCTGTTAATGGGGAATTAAGTGTTTCACAAGTTTTAATCTTTTCATCTTTTATTTTTATGTTCGGCAACATAAGAGGCTCATGTTTGTTAGATGAGCCATATTTTATCAAGTTGTCTAAATCTAATGTTGAAAATAAATTCTATTTATTCCATCAGTATTTAATACAGCTGACAAAATGTTAAAATTTCATTATGTTTTTTATTTTTTTCCCCCACAATTCAGCGTATTAAGACTATAGACTCATTTGATTCAAGAAAACGCTCAGGATTCTAAGAAAAAAGACAATCTAGTCAATCAATAAGATCTACCAGCTTTAGATTGATTGTCTTCATTAATCAAAAACTTGCATCCTGAGTTTGAATCCACAAGATTAAGTGCATAAATCTTAATCTGAATGTTGCACAGCATCCAGATTCCAGTCTCTCAGTCAAGTTGAGCAACGTGTCAGAAATCCCTCCCCACTCACCACAGGATCGTATTCCCACAGCTGGTTGCCTTTAAGGTGATGACACTTGAGCATCATGACGGGTCCGTTCAGCTTGGAGACGTCTAAACACAAGTCATCTGTCCGGATCTCCTTGTTGGCTGTGTAGGAGAAAACCTGCGGGTCACACACACACACACACACACACACACACACACACACACACACACACACACACACACACACACACACACACACACCGGTGTTTTAAGGAGCTTATTTTAAGCTCATTTACGGGTTCAGCACCGCAGTTTGAGCTCATAGGGTTAAACAGGAAACATCAGGTTTACTGTGACATCATGCAAGCATCTGTCTGATTTTAGCTTTAGTTTCATTGATGTTTCACTCCTAATGGCTCTCGGCTCAGAACGTCCCGAAGAAGCAATTCCTGCTCTATAAATCACGCTGCTGTTTCATAGAGCAAGAGTCACAAATAAAGCCCAGCAAAAGCCTTCATACCTGTTGAACTTGTTCACGTCACCAACCAGTAACAGCGGTCAGTCTGCTTTGTGTCATTGTCCATTTGAACGAGCCCAAGCTTTAACGTTCTGCCTGATGTTGCTCCGATGTTTAAAGATAATGTTCTTTCATCATTATGCCATCTATTTTATAAAAGGCACCAGTTCGTCCTGTTGAAAAACAGCCCCACAACATGGTACCGTCACCACCGTACTTCACAGATGGGACGGCGTTACAGCAATCTATTTTTTTATTGTTTCTTTTGGAGTAATGGCTTCTACCTCGTTGAGTTCCCCTCCAGTCCCTGTCGGTACAGGACATATTTCACTGTGGATAATGACACTGCCTCACCACTTCCAGCAGTGTCTTCACAACATCTTTGGCTTTTCTTCTGGGATTGATTTGCGCGTTTTGGACCAAAACACGTTCATCTCTGGGACACAGAACCTGTCTCCTTCCTAAGTTGAATGCTGGTTGGACATTCCCTATTGTGTTCATAGCTATGTACTGTATGATTCTTTGGAAAGGTTAACACAGCACCATAAAGTATCTTTATGTATTTTACTGAGGCTGAACTGGACTTGTGAAGCTCCACAATTCTCTTCCTGATATCTTTGGCTGATTTTTCCGACTTTCCCATGATGTTACACACGGAAGCAGTGTGTACAACATACGGCTGTTTATGTCAAATACATAAACAGATGTGCCTCCAATTAATTAAAATGTGTCAGTTAACCAATCAGAAGTTTTCAAAGACATGACATCATCATCTACATGGCCTCCCCTCATTGTTTAATGGGACAGCAATTATTCTGAACGTAAACTTATGATTTTTTTAAAGACATTAAAAGATAAATCACGGACATACACTCTCATTGCTGTGGCATTTAGCAAATAGAAATTATTTTAACGATTCCAACTAACCTAAAACAGAAGTTTGGTCTAACTTAACTTCAGACAATGAGGAAAAAAATGGTGTTCGTATCTTTCTTTTGGTTGTATGTAAACTTCTGGTTTCAACTACACCTCACAGACAAACACAAAGTTCATTGTCATGAAGCGGAGGTGAAAGAACACGGAGTCAGTATTTAACAGAACCACCCGTTGCCACAATTACAGCTGTAAGATGCTGCAGGATCTTCAGTCTTGTAATTATGTTGTTAATAATCACTGCAAAATGTTTCTGGTTTCCATAATAAACCTTGCACACATTTATTTTCAGGACTTTTTTTTTTTTTGCTGCAGCAGGAACAGCTTAACTCACCTGGTTGCCTCCCATGCCGTGGCAGTTGAAAATGCCAACCTTCTCATTTTCCTTGCGGGCCATGTTGTCCAGGCACTGGTTGGTCTCCACGTTACGGATCTGAGGCAAACCCACACAGATCAAAGTGAGGATCGCTTACAGAAGCAGTGTGGACAGTGGCGCGGTCTGTGTGCGTGCGTGTGTGCATATCGGTGAGCGTACCTCTCCCAGCGAGTAATAGTGCCGGGGGATCTGGGAGTCAGGGTAGACGTTCTCCAAATACCAGCTGAAGGGTTTACACTGGAGCTTTTGTCTCAGAGCAGAGCGAGTTGAGATGTCACCATAGTCCACCTTGGTCACGCCTGGAGACGCAAACACAGACACCCACGCATTAACGTGGAAACTGCCTGAAGGCGGTCATGGCTGCTGAAATGTTACTTTGCATGAAAAGTTTTACTTGTAAACAAAAGCCCATGATGGGTTCCTACTAAATCTCGTCAGCCAAGCACAGCAGACTAATTAAATACTGTCATAAATTATGCTAACTGACTCCATAGACTGAGCCCACAATCCCCACAGTGAAACATGGTGGTGGCAGCATCATGTGCCACGAAGCTGAAGATAGATGTGGCTAAATACGGAGCTGCAGAACTTAAGACAACGATCAAAAATATACACCTGAAGCAGCAGTGGAATGGTTAATATAAATCACATTCACGTGTTACTGAACGGTTCAGTCAAAGTCCAGACCTAAATCCAGTTGAGAATCCAAAGAAAAGCTTTGAATTAAGGTTCGAAGACTTCTCCCCATTGAATCTGACTGAGTTTGTGCAATTAGGCATAAGGAAATGACAAAAACGTCAGACTCCAGATCTGCAAAGCTGGTAGAAACTTTCTCCTAAAAACTTGCAGAAAAAGCAGGTTTGGAAAGAACTGAATTAGTCGGCAGATTAAAAATGCATGATGCACTTTTTCGATTTCACATCTTAATTTTTTTTGTAAACCAGATAATTCTTCTCTTCCCTTCATGTCACATTTATGCACAATGTTGTGTTATTTGTCCCACAAAAACCCAAAGAAACTCAAGTGTGGCTGTGACAAATATGAATGTTTATGAGCCACTGTCTTTTAGCAGGCATTCAGCAAAAGTCCTGTGTGTTTAAGCAAGAAAGTAAGTAATCAAAATAACGAGAAACCTTATTACCATACTTTTTATGTTTAATGTCACGTCAAAAGCAACAACATTCAAAACCTGGTTTCCAGCATTTCTGCTTTTCATGACTTTATTTGGATGAGCGAGAGTGACGGGAGTCCGGGAGCCTCCGGTGAGGTGTAATCCATGAGGTCGGTGCTTTCTTTCTTTATTCTGTCATGTTTCCATGACAGCATGGATTAGTGTGACAGACCTGCCAGGTTTGCGTGAGAAAACATAAGCAACAGAAAAAGAAATACAGAAGTGCGTTTGCGGAGGGTGTAAAAGCGGAGATGTAATAAAAAAGCAGTGCATCTGCAGCACCTCGCACTGCCTCAGAATTACAGAGGAAGACGTTCTTTGTTACGTTTTATGAGCACTAATCTTTTGGCAAATGTCTGCTTTCCACTAAGGTGAGTGCAAGCAGTTCAGAAATCCTGCCACGATGAAACTATGCAATTGTCAGACGACCTGGTGAGAACGCTTTTCCCTTGAGGTGATTGGCTGCGTTCCTCTCTGCAGGTCTCACCGGCAGTCAGGCGGCTGGACGAGAATCCCGTCCATCCCTCGGGACATCAGGACCGTCTTAACCCTTCCACATTTCCCTTCTGTCTCGCTTGTTAAAATACTGGTACATTGATAATCAGTAATAAAATATTAACAGTCCAGTGAGCCTTTTCACTGCTGACCGTAAAGTTGTCGGCTGACCGCAGGAACAGCTTCCTGTGGTTCTCGGCAGCATTCCATGCCAGCTGACGCTGGAAATCCAACCTCGGGTTTGTTTCCCAGCCGCCGTGCCAATCAGGAAGAGGAAATGTTTTTGTTTCTGTTTGCATATCTGTGCGTGTGTGTGTGTGTAAGCGTGTGTGTGCTTGGTAAGTTTTTAACCGAGTGCATTTGACAAACGTGTTAAAATGCGATCAAAGACACGTGTGTCACTAGTTGTTATTTTAACGAGACTTTGTTTCTACAGATGGCATTGCATAGTTCAGAGCTAAAACCTGGAGAGATACCAGGCTGCTGGGCCGGTTCAAAGGTCTGAGCCAACGGCGGTGATGTAATGTTCTTGGTTTGCATTAAACATGATTTTTGTAGACATAAAACACACAAAAAAACAAAAAACATCTCCTTAAAACACAATCTGGAGTAAATCTAATAGCCTTTGTAGTAGAGGTGGGCAAGCAGTACATTATTGCCAACAATATTGCATTATTATAATCCCATGATAATAAAAATAAACTCTGCTAAACCAACTATATTGTTGGGAGGGTTCAAATAATTCTTGCACTGTTGGTTTCACCGTCAACATAGCATCACTAACACTGCGTCTATGTTTTAAAATAATTATTGTGCTCGTTTCAGGCAGCACTACTTTTAAGCAGTCAGTGCAGAGAAGCAACCTATTTGACCGTTCATCGGGTCAAGCAGCCCACTTTGTTCATCAACTCTGAAGTTAACAAAGATGAGTATCTTTTAGTACTCAATATTACGATCAATATTACGATCATTAATATTATCGTATTACGATACGATAATATTCTATGTAATGGTTTTATTAAAATTATTTCTTTTTTGTCTTTGAAAACCTATTGAATCTAATGAGAAATGACTGTGTCGTGAGAAGAGCTCAAAGCAAATATCAGGCTGCTATTGGCTTGTTTCTAAAAAAAATTATTTTCCATAAGAACAACTTATAAAATAAAAATAATTTGTATGTCTAAACATTACATGTCTTCACAGCCTGTAGCACAAATGGATTATCTGTAGCTGAGTAACTGACTAGATAATCTCTTGGTTGAATACTTTGAATTTATTATCAGTGACTCTGTCTGATCAGAAGGATCCAGCTTACCGTCCTAATCAAGCATTTCTTGATTAGGACATTTAGCTCCCAGTATCTGTGCTGATCCTTCTGGTTTTGGATCTGTGTCGTTTCCACCCGGCGCCACTGTTGGAACTGCTTGTGAAGGAGAACAACAACTAGTGCTGCCAACCTCCCTGTGGACTGAAACCATTTTAGAACAGAAATTGAAATCACTAACAAACTTAACAGTTCCTCTATTTCTCAAGGTCAGAGTTCGCATTTTTCATATCAAAGTTTCACACTTACAGCCACTTTTTTTAGACTCGTATTTTCTCTGATGTCAATCCACTTTAACAAAATTTTGTAAAGCATGTGAAGGACTTTTGGTAGGCATTTCTACAGTGGACAGTCTATAAATATGTGACAAGAACCATGGACAGGAAGGAAGAGAGGAAAGAAAGACAGGATGGATGGAAAAACAGATTCATGAACGGCTCGACAAAACTGTTAGCTGATAGGATTGGGAACGAAATGTGAAAATATTTCCAAACATTTTCTTTTCCCAAACATATCCCCAGCTGGAAAAATCAAAGATCATAGAAACCCAGAAAGGAATACGCAAACATGGCAGCAAGTTTACTCAGCCAACACTTCTGGTGCTGGAGCCACAGAGAAGAAGACGGATGCTGAAGGACTTCAAGGTTGTATGGATTTTAATAACTTCTGTACAGGTTTCTGACTGAGTCTTGCACAGTAAATATTTCATTTCAAACGACTCGAATCAGAATCGGAGACAAAAACTTTTGATCAGGTCTTCCTTGCCACAGCATATTATATACCATTATAGAACCAGTAGTAAACAAGAGAACCAGTCTACAAATGACAAAACACAGTTTTCTGTCATTTTACTTTTGGGCTGCCTCCCCATTTCCTGCTTGTGTTTGTGTGTGTTCAGGTAAATAGATCCTCTGTAGCATGAAATTACTTGCCGCCACACATCTTGCGCCGCTCGCCCCCCACCCCACCGCTGCAGTATCATGCCGTCACCAGGTTAATGGATTGATCACACCTGCCACAGAGATTAACCTCCACACATGAGTTCCTGCCTGCATATCTTAATGAACACAGAGACACACGCATCGCCGCCCGACTCACCAGGAGAGATGATGTAGAAGAAGTTCTTGAACTCATCCATCCAGACCTCTGCCAGGCGGCGGTTGTTCTTGTTGATGATCTGCCCCGTTCCTCCGGGGAACGTGTAGGGCGTCGCCTTTCTGAACACGTGGCCCACGTGAGAGCATGTGACGATCTCCAGAGTCCCTCCACACTGCCAGATCTGTGAGGGGGGGAAAGTTTGGCCAAATACTGTGAACCACGTTAAGACTTCAGGAATCAACCAGAACAACCAACTTCAGGATTGTTCTGGTGATTAATTGAATAAAAAAATAAAAAGACATGGCACAATCTACAGGTATTAACCAATATTATTATACAATGTTAGGAATACATTAAAATATGTAATTAAATAAAAAAAATCTAATTCATTTTCTACATAACAATTTTCCCTAAAATTAATTCTTTAGTAAATTTGAATCGGGTGTAGATAAAACATATTTACATAAAACGGTGTTTTTATCTTAAATGTAAAATGTATATATATGTACAATTTAGGCTTAATTACTGCTCAAAATATGTTTCTTTTTTCAATAAATGGCATTTTTGTTTTAGTCTGATACTCCAGTTGGCGACTAATCGATTACCAAATTAGTTGACTGAATCATTTCAGCCCTGCGCTACATGGGCCGTCTGTGCTCTAACTGAGTCTGAGATCCAGTCAGGATGACACCGTGAACCGTCCAGAAGTCGTGCCAGAGCACTGAAAAACGGAGTCATGCCACTTGGCTGCGTTCGCTCACTCTGAAAGAGATTTCCAGGTTTTCTCCGCCCCAGATGTCCATGCCTGCGTCATACGTGCCGATCTCCTGAAAATAATCCCTGTCTATGGAGAACAAGCCGCCCGCCATGGTGGGAGTCCTGGAGAGAGGAATAAATTAAGGAGTGAGGCTGGTTCGTGTCACTTCATTCCCCAGCAGCCTGTTTTCTAAAGGTCACTCAGTGTCTACAGATCCCATCAGAGCTTTATATTTCAGCCCCTGTTCTTTACTGTCTTCCTGTTATTTTCCATTACTCTTCTTTCTTCTGCTGCAGCCTCTGGTGTTGTGATGGCTGTGTCAATGTTTAATGGCCTCAGTTCTCTTCCCCTTCATAGCCCCGTAACACAATAGCTTCTTTTTTTGTTTTTTTTAATAGAAGAGGCCTGTTTTCTCCTTTCAGTTAACATCCTAAATTCAGCTGCAAAACAAAAAACAGTAACGATACATCCCCCAGAAATAAACCTAAATGAAATGGCTGGAGAATAAAAAGCGGGTAAAGAAAAAGATTAAAGAAGATTTTGATGTTAAAGAAGCAACTGTGGGATTGTAAAGAGGTGAAGACAGTATAATGAAGGGTTTCCTTTCAGCAGATAACACATCAAAGTTCTGCAAACTCTTCAGTGCAAAATTAAAACAGTTTGGGTTTTTTCATGAGATTAAAACACATAACAGTAAAACAAACAACAGGCACTAAATTAAAGGGGAGCTCTGATCCTGAATAAAGCCGTTTATCCAAACAGAGTCTGTCACGTTCATAAAAGCGGCTTTTACAGCCCTGTGCTTATCAAAACACTGATGTCCACAAATGCTGGCAGCATAAAACGACCACAAAAACTCCAGACAGAGACGAAGCCTGTCTCAGTGAGAACTGAAATAGATTCTTACTCTTGTCTGGAGAACACTAATATTTCCTGTATTAGAAACCCTCAAAGTCATTTTTCTTTTCCATGCTGCTGCAAACAATTGTGACTTTACTTGTTGAGATTTAGACGCTCGTCACACCGCAACAGCAAAAACAAATGGCTACGGTTTTTCTGTGGCTTAGCTACTGGAAAGAAGATCCGTTCAGCTTTTAACTAACACACTCTGCATTATTATTGCTTTATGAATCCCACCCTTCTTCTTGCAGAATTGTTTTACTTCTGATTTATGGCAACGGAAATGAACACATTTTTACTTTTGTGGTTGAAAGGTGGCCGTAACAGCATTCATTGGTTTGCAAAAATTACTTTACAGTAAAAGGTCAAAGGTCTAAAGCCACTGGTCAACAACTTGCTAGTATTTCCAACAAGAAATTCTCCCACTGATGCCGTTTTCTTTCAGCTGCATCATGAAAGCTGAGCTGATCTGAGCAGACTGCGGTACTTCAGATGTTCTGGGTCTTTTTGTGATCTTCTGGATGAGTCGGACTCTCCAGGGAAGGTTCACCGTTCTGTAGTTTTTCTATTTGTGGATAATCGTTCCTTAATGGTGCGAGAGTCTGTGACAATTTTATATTTTAAGGATTTTTTGGAAGTTGAACAAATTACAGACAGAAGAATGCGATGCTTAAAAATAGTCACCAAACCTCAGAAATTCATAGTTTAAATGTTTTTTCAATTTTATGGGATTACATGGAAGTTATAAACCTTTTTAATAATCAAAGTGAGACATTTCACAGTTTTATCAGCGGTATTTCTTTGGTTAGTGTCGTCTCACTTTAACGATAAACAAAAAAACAGTTTCAAGTAACAAAGCCTCACTACTGCGTGACAGAATGGGGTTCGTCTCCTAATGCGAAATAATCTTCTCTGCCCTGACACCGCGACCCATTTTCTACATTTTAGGCCACTTACGAGACACCCTTAGGAAAATTCTGCTAAGCAGAACGATGGAAAACAAGCAAAAACAAGGGCGCTGTGCCAGTTACATAAGATACATTATCTGAGTGACCTTGAAAAGTGGCGTCAAGCAAGCTTAGAGACAAGAGCAGGAAGCGCAGATGACAGACATCAAGGAATAAACTCTTGATTTCTGCTTCAAGGTCTAACGCGTGAGAGGCAAAGCAACAGGAATCATAAAGCGACTCAGAGTTCAGCTGCAAAACAAAGTTCAGCGCGTTCGTTCAGTGCTGCTGCCCCGAAAGTATCTCATGATTAAGCATATCCAATTGATTTGCTACATACAACTGCTTCACACAACTGCGAATGCCTGCCAGCAGCATTAAAGCTTACAGGGTGTGTTACTCCAAATGGCTGATGAATGGCAGCGCGAGAAGGATTTGAAGTGTCTGACAATTTTATTTGGTCTCTCAGGGAAAATCTTTTCACACATGATTCAGCAAGAGAGAGGTCAGACTCAGCTGCACAGAAAGCAGAACAAACAGCCTGATAATCCTGAAGAAATGAGTTGGAAATCTACTGGAGGGGCTGCGGCGTGTAACGGCTCCCGCACCTGACGGGTAGCGTGCGGTCTCCTTTGCGGCGGTCCATCTCCCTCTGGGGCACCGGGTACCAGCGGAAGTTGAGCTTCCAGTTGAAGCCTCCGTACGTCATGTCGGACCCCGCCATGTACTCGAACGTGTCGTCGCTGATGACGTCGATGATGGGGCACACAACTGTTCTCCTGGAGGAGCGATCGGACAGACAAAAACAGGCAGACGTTTAAACACACGCAGAGAATGGAGATGCAAAATGCAAAAATCGGATAATGGGATTTCTAAATTTCTAAACAAAAAAAGTAAACCTAAGATGTCTGTAGATGTTTGTGAGCTCATGGCAAGCAGTAAACAAGGTTTTAAAACTGCAGACAACAATGAACTAAACACAAGGACAAGCCCCCTGCAGGCTCAGCAGCAGCAGCTTACAGATTCTTTATAACACTTGGCACTAGAGTCCATGCGTCTGTTGTAATTTGGCCTTACTTGTCCTGTTTGATGCGGGCCAGCAGAGGCTCTAGCCACCCTGTGGTGCATTCACAATGAGCGTCCAGGAAGGTGATGACCTGGAAACACAGCAGAAAAACATTAGACAGTCATCAGATGCAGGTCACGCTATAATTAAAATCACATACATCATCTTGGAAAAAACATACACTGCTCTTAAACTTTTCCATGTTTTGTCTTGCTAAAGCCACAAAATGATCTATTTTAACTGCATGTTATGTATAACCATGTTGGGGTTGATAGGTGAACCAAACTGCGAAGTAAAAAGAAAGTGATGTTCCATATTCATTGTCTTACTAAAAGAGGAACACCTGCTCCAGCCTAAACTAGCTGTTCTTATGGGGTTTCTTCATCAATAATTTTAGTTTCTTGTCACTCAAAAAAAAGGATCAGATTTGTGGAGTAAACAGTCTGTCCCACCTGAGCTGTGGATCTCTGCACATCCTCCCGAGTTACCATAGTCCTCTGTGCCATTTTACAGATAAACATATTGTTTACTGGGCCTATCAATCTATTTTGTTTCCTAACAGACCTTTGATGTTGTAGCAGAACAGGCTTTGAATAAATACATGCATGGCTTTCACATTTTATTTGTCAAAAATGCAAAAATTGTTGTATGCTTTTTTCGTCCTAATTAAGACACTACAATGTGTTGGTCAATCAAATAACAGCCCCAATAAATCAAATGGAAGTTTGTAGTTACAGCATTGACACAACATGGAGCAATGACTGACCAGACGTGCACACACACACGCGCACACACACACACACACACACACACACACACACACACACACACACACACACACACACACACACACACACACACAC
>CAEGAF010002691.1:0-28613 GCA_903067075.1 Micropoecilia bifurca
CACACACACACACACACACACACACACACACACACACACACACACACACACACACACACACACACACACACACACTGATGTCTTTGCGACACCAGCAGCAGAAGTGAAGGGATGCAGGAGATTGGACTTGAATAATGACCCCCAGCTTATGCTTCTGTTTCGTGAACTTCAGCGCTTGTTGTTCAGGCCCTTGTGAGTGGAGAGTTTGGACGCTGGTGACGGTCAGCGTGGACGAAGGAGCACTTCCTCAGTACGTTCAGTCACAGAGAGGGAACTGAAAGTAGAGACGAGACCTCAGGTTGGATTGCAGGACATTCGGCAGCTCGTCGACTCATTACTTTTCACTGACCTGAGCTTCTTTTCGTAACTTTATATTCCATCGAAGGATTTTTTTATGTTTTGCTGTCACCCTTTTTTGTCTGCTGTCCTGCAAAAAAAAAAAAAACTTAGCTTACACTTTCATCACTCTCCAAATGCAGATCATATGTTGACTTATTATCAGGACGCCGCCACTTTTAGCTCGTCGTTGACGTCGTTCGGACTGCTGTTGGCGTTCAGGCCGCTCTGTCAGCTCCTCCCCGAGAATATTGATTTTTCTGCACCACTCGCTTTAATGAACGGCCAAATCCTGCAAGGTTTACCCAGCACTGACACGAGTTCTTTCATAAATCTTCTTCCGTCATAACAGCTGATGTGTCTGTCAGGATGGGCGACGACCTTGACTGACGCGCTGGCCGGGGTCGACGTGCAGAAAATGAAAAGCGCAGATGTTTTTCGGCTCCTGACTTCATCGGAGGGGAGTAGTAGGATGTATTAATTATGCAGCAGTGATGTAGTTTGATACGGTGCCCGTGAGAAGTTTACATACTTTCATCATATCGTGAATATTTTATGAATTATTTCATGTTCGTTGATTTTTTTTTTTTTTTAGCCGAACTCAAGTCAATTTTGAAAACAAGAATTTGATTTTGCTTCATCTATTAAAACAATTATATCATTTCTGTACCATGCATAAAATTGGCTTTAGTTTCAGGGCAATCCATAGCCAAAGTAATGATGTTTTTATTTTTATTTTGAACCCCACACCAAACCCAAACAGACAAGCCTGCAGCCCCCCCTGCCCCACCCCCTTCACCCCCACCCCTCCTCCGGAAAGCAGCCTTCAGTGTCGGAGACGGAGCTGGAGGAACAAAGACTCCCACAACTGAGCCTTTTTTTATGCCCAGCCTGAACGAGCCACAGCTTTCCAAAGACCTTAAGTTGCAATAATGAGCAGATCAGGAGGGAAACACGTGGTGACTGGCCCATTGATATGGAAATTTGTGTTTGTAGAAGGGGGTGCGGGATGGGGGGGGGCGACCACACACAAGCAGACATTTAGGGGATGAATGAAGCACTCAGCGGGAGGTCTGCTCATTTCTGTTGAGGATGGCTAATGTCTGAAGTTCTCACGCTGCCCACTACGCCTGGCGGAGCTAGCCGAGGCTCGTTTCCATGCGGTAACCATGACAACGGTGGCTGTGAGTGGACGGCGGGGTGGATGCGCTCCGGATCCGTTTGAACAGACGTGGGGAGGGAATATGTGTTTTGGGTTGAACGGCACCGATGATAAACTATTTGGGGTGGGGGTTTTTTTTGTTGTTGTTTTTTGGATGGCTTCATAAACTGATCTCACATCAAAATCCTCCTAATCATCCAGGATTAACTGGGAAATAATGGGCGGCTTGGATCTATTTGACCATGAGTTCACAGAATCGCTAATTAAACTCCGTCTCTCGTGCTCTTCTGTCTGGTTTAGCTGAGGTGGAGCCCTGCGTGACTAACCCGTGTCTGCACGGAGGAAAGTGCCTTCCTCAGGGGACGGGCTACAGCTGCTACTGCCCCCAAGGATACGCTGGAGAGAACTGTGAGATCGGTGGGTGAGCCGCGCACACACACACACACACACACACACACACACACACACACACACACACACACACACACACACACACTCCAAGCGAGCACACAGTTTGACATGATTTCAGTGCATCAGCCCTTACATAATGAAACGAAGCTCTCCAAAGGATGATTGGCAGGTCAAAGGCCACGCTGCTCCTCCCTAGAATGGAGGAGAGGCTTCAAGGTTATGAGACTGTCAGAGTAGGACGATCATTTGGATTCCTCAAACTTAAACTTCAGAGTTTACATAAAGGTTTCTGTTTTTCTTTCTCTACTCCTTGATGCCTGCCCTAGTTTGGCTCAAATATCTGCTTGCTCTGAATCGTTTCCATAACTTGCCATTAGACTCAAAAAAATTCGATAGAGTTTCTTAAATATTTAAGGTTGAATTGATCTCTTGCCACTTGAGAAATAAACAATAGCTCCTTTAATGATCATGATTAAAACTAATAAAAGAATCGATTTCGATTCGGTTGTAGAAACATTTAAATTGCGTCTAATGCAGTGCTAGACAATTATTCCACACCCAGAGGGTTTACTTGCTGCTATCTTATTATTCATTTAGGTCAACAACACGGTGACTCTTGAGAGGTGTGTGTATAGCTTTAAAGTAGTTCTAATTTTTGAGCTGTTGTGTTTCTTTAAGCTTCAAAGCAGCCAGTCTCACCTCTAATCTTTTAAGGCTGTTTTCATCTGCAGTTCTTCAGTTTCTCTGAAGAACTGCAGAAAAACTGCAAAACTTCTCTGGAGTTTTGAAGCGTTTTAAGAAATTTTCAGCTCAGCAAATGATCATCCTTAGAAAAATGTTGTTGTTGTTGTTTAAGTCGTGGAACATTATCGATGAATCACTCCGACATAAAGAGCTTCTACATAAAAGGGAAAACTAGGTCTGTTTCAACGCACAATGACATCCTTAGAAAAGAACTGCTTTTTATTGGATCTTTATTCAATTTATTTCTGGCAGACGCTTACCACAAAGATATACAAGGCCTATAAATAAAAACTATTCACAACCTTGGATTTGACTCTTTTTGTTGCTTTTCCATATCAGTAATGAGCAACAAAATGTAACAAAAACTCTTCTGTCAAAGTGGAAACTTGTCTCTACAAAATAATGACAAATTAATAAAAGAAATACTCCACCTAAAATAAGCGATTACATACACATTCCCCCTCTTTAAAGTGACTGACCTAATTCAACAGTGGTCCATCCTTCTGGTGTTGTCTCACAATGAGTGAAACGGACCTCAGCTCAGTGATTGTGTCTCGAGTGATTGCGGTATGAAGAGCTGCAATCAGCGCTTTATGCTGCAGGCAAAATACAAGGAAATACCGGAAGACAATTTGTTCCCATCTGCAAGAGAACTACGGCTTTGGAGAACATTTATTTCCCAGCAAGTCGAAGATCAGAAGCATCCAGCTGAAGCTACGTAGGAATGTTATGTGATCACACGAGTGAATACTTATGCAGGTACTTATTTTATGTTAAGCAGTTTTATTTAATAGTCATCGTCTGGTTTTTTATATGTATTTTTTTGGATTTTTACAAAATGTTGTTGATTATGACCGATTTACAACAGAAATAAAAAGGGCAAAACACCACACTTATTATCAGCATATTCCTGTTACTTTTCCTGAACTGATGGAAACTGACACAGAGAAGGTAGTTTGAGAGAAATACAAGTTTGTGTATTTTATATGCCAGATGAACTCTACTGTATAAAATTAACTAAAAGTCGCATATCTTTTCTTACTGTTTTGTTTATCTAATATAGGTAGGTTTCAGTCTTGACATTCGTTTGCCTTTTGCTTCTCCACTTTACTCATTATTAAGCACACTTTGACATTGTACATTGACATGGCAACTGAACAGAAATGTGTGAAAAAATGTCTGAAACCCAAAGAAAAAAGAAAAACCTTTACACAGTCTACTGATTAACAACACAGAAAAAATCTTAAGAAAATCTAGCTTCTGCAAAAAATAAAAATAGAGGAAAAGTTTAGAACTGATGTAACAAATTGGATGTGTACTTCAATCATATATGCCAAAAAAACAACAACAAAAAAGGGAGATTGTTTTGGTGAATATACACACTAAAAAAGATGTAAAACAATAAATATTTGGTCTGATTTAACTTCAGACAGTGAGGAATAGAAGTGTGTATGTTTTTTTAATCATTTGATGTGTGCAAACATCTGGTTTGTGGATGTCTTCTCTAACTAAAGTGTCCAAATAGACAACATGTGACCTCAATTCTAAAAGTTATTAGTAGGTCTGTGTTTTAACCATTTTTCTGACATTAGGATATTACAAACTCTAAATTAACATATCTAGAATTGATTAATGGCACAGAAGAACTGAGTAGTAAAGTAATTTTCAAGTGGGTTTCAGGCACTAGAAACATAAAATAAGTATTTCTTGCTCTTTGTTTGAGAAGTAGCTGCATGAATAGAAAATCTTCATACTGAGGGGAAATTTCTCTTTTTTATTTCTTACGTGTTCGATGTTGCTAAATAGCATCACACTGTAACTTACACAACTTGTAGGAGCAAAATATAAATCTAGAATCTCTAATGAGTTTTCATTTGATTTACAGCAGAAGCGCAAATATTTTCTGAGCGATTTATGTCAATTTAAGAGGTTAAAGCTTGACCTAAACCAGATGAACGACCACAAATGTCAAATTTATCTGTCAGATTAACACTAAATCAACTCAACAAAGACAAATGGCTTAAAATGTTATATAATAATGTCACTTGCCTTTATATTAGAACAGTGCATCCTGCTGTGTGTGAGCCTAAAGTCTCCTGTGTGAATATTGATGTCCTGCCGCTGCCTACGCTCAGTGTCTAATGATGAAATGTGGATGTCTTGGATGAGGCTGAAGGTCAATCTGGTTTGATCTGTCGAACACATTCAGCTTCTCACAGCTGCTGACCTTTTTCCTGCTTAACCCCTCTTTTTATTTTTTTTTGCTTCAAACCAAGAAACCATTAGAATGTTGGAAAGTAAATTTGATCCGGTAAATGGCCAAATTTGTCTTTCACTTTTGCTTTGAATTTGAATGAATTTCTTCAGTCCTGGTGCTTGTGTGCTGTGCCAGAGAGAAGACATATATTCACTATAGCTGTAGAGCAGCTGCCTCAAGTTTATGAAATCCGCCTCAGCTGGGGGGGGAGTTGGGGGGGGCATCTACCGGAACGAGAGGGGTCTCTGCCCCGACCCTCAGCTGGGTGCAGACTGATCTGTTGAGTCAGACAACAAAATTTACGACAGCACTGTCATTGAATTAACGTATAACAATGTACAGAGGCGGACGTGTTGCTCTCATGCCGTTGTTTGTAGATAAAGGCAATATGCAAAAGAAAGCATTAGGCTCTGCAGACATAATAACACTTCAAAGCCTCTCAAAGTGCCTTCCTCTACAAGAGAATGAGCACAAACAATAGAAGTGGGGGGGAGATTAGCCGGTTTGTATTCCCCTCACATCCTGTTTGAATTATGATAATGTACTCACCAACATGGACACATTTTACTATTTAAGGCAGAACTAATCATCGCCTCATTTTGTTTCGGAATCTGAATTGCAATGCTGTTTTTGTTTTTTTTCTTGTGTTTTTTTCAGATCTCACTCTCTCTGTAAACCAGACATGAGCAGAATACATTATGTCTAATTTAAACCCTAATGAAATCTGAATCTGGTCTGTTCCTGCTGCTTTTTTTCCTCCTCCCCTCCACACAGACGTCGACGACTGCCAGTCCGAGCCCTGTGAAAATGGAGGAACTTGCGTCGACAAGATTGATTCATTCCTCTGCCTCTGCCTGCCAAGCTACGGAGGAGACACATGTGAGAAAGGTGAGAGAGGGAGTTAGTGCTGCAGTCATGCACACATTGAGAAATCCGATGATTCCCAACTGAGGGAGAGACATGTTTAATTTTTGATTTTTAATTTTTTTTTTTAAAAAGAAATGTTGGCGGAAAGCAGAGCAGCAACTAATTTGTTGCTCACAACCACGCTGATGAGTTTTCCTTTTCAACGATTTCCAGTCACCTCATTGTTGGCTTTGAAAGGATTGAAGCTTGCTCTGCAGGAGGAAATAATCCTAATCAATGTGCAGCATCTGTTGGCGGTGTGTGTCAAAGCACAGCCACGTCTCGGCTCACCTTTCTGATAAGGTGTCTGCGTGTCACACAGCTGCAGGATGATGAACACCGACTCAATCTCAAAGGCGATCAAACGCTTGTGCCTGGATTGTGTATTATTTGCAGGTTGTTGTTTTTTTCCAGTCAGCAGAAAACGGGGCAAGAGCAGATTTCAATCGATCGCAAAATTTGCAGCAGGAATCTGCATTTTATCACTTCTTTGCAGCACTGCGTTCCAGTCGGGGGTTTTTTCAAGAAGAAACTACATACATTATGATTAATGCACCAGCAGCAGTGTAGTTGAATATATTATAGTGTTAGCTGTTGGAAAAAATATTTGCATGAATATTTTAGAGTTTTTACTGCACAGGTAACTGAACATCTACCCTTTACTGCAGATAACTCTGTCATGAAAACAGCAAAAAGAATCTTAGACGCAATAAAAGAGACTATTTTTTTTCATATGAAAGAGCAATAAGTAATATGTGTGCTACACCACAAAGCTAGCAAAATGATAAGAAAAAAACTAGCTGGTCAATCTCCTAGTAAAAATACAGCAAATAAATTATTGGTACGTGTTAAAACCAAGTGTGGTCAAATGAAAAAACCAAACAACAACCAGCTTTAATGTGTTTTACTGAGATTTTATACTATAAAGCAACCCAATTTAGTCTAAAACTGTAAACTGGAAAGATTTGGCAAATCCTTTTATCTAATTTCCTTTACAGTGACATACATGAAAGATGTGACATCCATTTGTATTCAACACCCCATTTTAGTCTCAATGAAATCCAGTACAACCAATTGCCTTCAGGTATGACCCAATTAGTCAGCACAGTGGCCCTGAGTGTAATTTAATCTCACTGTAGAGACATGTGCTTTGTGACGGCCTCAGAGGTTTGTTAGAGAATATTAATGAACAAACAGCATCATGAAGACCAAACGTCACAGCAGACAGGTTAGAGATACAATTATGGAAAATTATAAAGCAAGGTGAGGCTGTGAAGTAGCATCCCAAGAGCTCTATTCAGTCCGCTGTCTAGAAATGGAGATTTTAATGGCGGCAACCTGTCAAAACGTGGCCGTGCAGCCAGAACGACAGGCTACGAAAGGAGAGAGATGGACGACCAAGAAATCAGAAATCCACAACTCAAGTAGGAGTTTCTGTCAACAAAATGTTATCGGTGCATGCATAAAATCTGGCGCGTCAGAAGAGTAAGATTAGAGTCACTGATTGAATGTTTATCTGAAGCCGACAAGTCCAAACCAATAAAAACTGGTTTGTTAGAACGGTCCAGTCAGACCTAAATAGAACAGAAGCGTTAATATTTACCCCTAATTTACAATTGTGCACAAATTTATGCAGCACTATCTTATAAAATTCAAATAAAACACATTGAAGTTTGTGGTTGAAACAGGACAAGTTTTTTGTTAACAATTTAAAAAAAAGAAATGCTTAAATGTAAAATATATATTTTTATTTTAAAAGTTAAAAAAATATAAACATAAATATAAATTAAAATCCAGAAGCCAATGCCACATAACGTGAGGCACGTTTCACATAAGCTGAAACATTTGAATGATTGACATGAAACAATTCACACTCATCACAATACACTCCAACACACAGACATAGTGACTCTTCACCTCTGGCTCCGGTCACATCCGGCTCCAGGCGGGAGCCTCTCTGCATGCGTCTGCACCAGTTTAATGAGAATTAATGAATATCTGAGCTTTGCGGTTATAAATGAATTCACAGGCCTTGGTGTTATTAATGAATACCGATAGTGCAGAGAGAGGGGCCGCATGTGCTGTGAATGGAAAGCAGGGACATATAATTACGGTTCAAGTATTTAACTTCTCCAGATGCCACAGTCATATATTTTAGTCTTTATTTGCCAAATGAGACAGAACACTCCTTCCTCCACGTGTCCTCCACAGGCTTTTCATCTAATGATTATCTGGCCTTCTGCGTTTAACTGCAATTTTGAGGAGGAGATTAGTTTTACTTCTAATTTCTCTCTCGCTCTGTTCAGACGTTGAAGGCTGCGAGCACGGCTGGAGGAAGTTTCACGGCCACTGCTACAGGTATGAGAGCAGATGAAGTTGCAACGGTGAAAAAAAACAACAAAAAAATCTGATATCTTCCATTTGTGTCGCTCACACGTTTACACATTGTTCATTATCTGCTCACAAATAACCATTTAAACCTGAATTTGTGCTAAACGTAGATTCACTCGCTGTTTTCTCACAGGTACTTCAGCCACAGACACACCTGGGAGGATGCGGAGAAGGACTGCAGAGAGCACAGCGCCCATCTCAGCGGCGTCCTTTCTGTCGCTGAGCAGGAGTTCATTAACGGTGTGTGTGTGATACAACAAAAACGTAACACAAAAGAGAGAGAATCAAAAGAAATTACAGCTGTGCTTTTTACTCAGAACCACAATATCTTAAAATAAAACAAATAGGTGCCTAAAACTGAAGCAGGACATTAAAACCATCATCTTCTAAGAGTAATGCAGGAGAAAACAAAGACAAAGGCAGTACAACTAAGTAAATCCCACAAAACTGAGAAAAAAGAAACTATTAAACTCAGCTAGTTATTAACGAAGCTTTTCATCACACTGCTTGCTTGCTTTTAGGTCTGGGTCATGACAATGCCTGGATCGGTCTGAATGATCGCACAGTGGAGGAGGACTTCCAGTGGACAGACGGCAACGATCTGGTCAGCTACGACACACACACTGCACAAATAACAGCTTTTAAAATATGCAGACAGCAATAATTCCTGCTTGATGGAAATATTAATGCCGAGGTGAAAACTTGGATAACACATGGTTAATATACAGTCATCCATCCATTAGTGTTATTCAAAAACTGGCCTTACAACATACTCTGATGGTACGTTAACACCAAATGCACCATCAGAGCGTCAGGCGCGTCTGGTTTACATCCAAAGTCTATGTGGAGCGTTGGACGCGCTCGATGCATTAAACGGTACAAATCGCTAGACTCTTGAAATGCGCCTCCACGTAGATTTGGATATACACAAGATGTACTTGATGTTCAAAAGACGTTTTGTGTGAACGCCCCATGAGAGTTTCCCCAAGGCATAACTGCTTTAGCCCAAGCAAGTTCTGGTTCTGCCTTAATGTCTCCTTCCACAAAGGATTTTCAAACAACCTCAAGTTATTTCTTCAATTTTACTAGAACCCTGAATGATGGAGCTGAGTGTAATGTGAGCAAAAAGCAAAGGTACTTTATGAAATTTGTAAAAGATACAAAAAAGCTGAAATAAAAGGAAGCAGTTGAATGATTGAGTATATTTGAACCTTTGAACGGCGTTTCCAGCTGGAAGCATTTGGAAGTAGTTGGATGTAAAAGAGCGCAAAGAGTTTTGCCAAATTTTTCAGAATTTTTTTTAATTTTATTTAGATCCGGGCATGATGTGTAACTTTTTTTGAAAAAAACTTTACGCCTACTTCATGTTGTGAGTCAGGCTCTGTTTAGGTTATTTATGGATCAAGATAAAGGTAAAAAAGAAACATAAAAACTTGGTTGATCACAGTTGATTCAAGGTTTAATAAGAGTGGAAACACTTTTTCAGAGTAGCATACTCTGACATCGAATTAGAATTCCTACTTGTTCTTATATGTCTGCTAAACCTCATAATTATTCTTCTAAATTGTGTCGTTAACATTCTTAAAATTATAATTCAGGAAATTTGAAGTGAGATTCTGATACATTATAATTTTTTAGTCTCATTAAGTAACTCTCTTGGCATCTTCTTCTTGTACACATACAGATTAGTTGTAGCTAACAGCTGCGGTTTAAAAGCTCCTCAAACAATATTCTCATAAAACTGCCTCGACCTTTTGAAGACTATTGTTGTTTTAAGACAGTAAAGATCCACTTTCACCTTCATCCTTCGCCAACAAGCAAACGGCTTCTAACCAACTACCGTATTTTCTGCACTATAAGGCGTACCGGATTATAAGGTGCACCTTCAATGAACGGCCTATTTAAAACTTTTTCATATATAAGGCGCACCGCATTATAAGGCTCATAGAATAGACGCTGCAGTTATGTTGCCACCCGTCCGGTATTGAACGGGACATGATTTGTTCCGTTCACTACAAATATGGATGTCTAATAATANATTGGTCCCGAGTTCTTTATATAGCATCTGCACTAGTCATTGTTTCACTCACGGTTTTGGTGTTGCGAAATTGTGCCAAACTGCTTTCTGGTTAGCACAGACCAACCGACACGCTGCGCCGCAGCCTCTGTCTCTCTTCCCCCCACGGCTTTAAATGTCTAGATGCTGGTCCCTTGGGAACTCTAGTCGAAGCTCCCGGATAAATGTCTAAAGCTACTTTGTTGACATAAAGAATGTCAACAAAACAGTCCGATTCCGGTCGGCGAGGAGAGGCTTCAGGACTGGAATGGGGCGGCCGGACGATGGTCACCCGTCTCCGTTCGCGCACAGCATGTTTGTGGAGAACAGGGTGTCAGTCAAACTTTATCAACAAACCAGTTTTTTGACAACATCCCAGCATGCACTGCTCGCTTTTTCTACGGGGAAATGAAGTCGGCAACTGCTTACCGTAGTTGCTAGCCCTGTTGTGGCTCAATATTGGTCCATATATTAGGCACACCGGGTTATAAGGCGCACTGTCAGCTTTTGAGGAAATTTAAGGTTTTTAGGTGCGCCTTATACTGCGGAAAATACAGTAATTGGTATTTATGCTAAATGAAGACTTAAAAAGGGTTTATGTACTAACTTTAATGGTCTATTCTTGAAAGCAAATATTGACGGTTGCCATTTGTCGTTATGCAGGTTTATGAGAACTGGAGGGAAAGCCAGCCAGATAATTTCTTTGCAGGCGGCGAGGACTGTGTGGTGACTATTGCCCATGAGGACGGCAAGTGGAACGACGTGCCATGCAACTACAATCTGCCCTACATATGCAAGAAAGGCACAGGTATGGAGCAATCAGCTGGTGAATCACATCACCTGGGAAAAACTTCCCTGTCTTGGAACTTCAGAAGACAGTCTTCATAATTTCACAGTAGATAAATCAATAAAGCTCCCTCACTGAGTAAAATGCATTATTCATGCGGAAAAACACCACATGGATGATTGTTAGTGTGACCAGCTGGCCTCCTCTTAGTCATCAGTGCTCATCACCAGCTTTTGTTCTCTGTTCATGTTGTTTACCAAAAAATTCTCATTCGCTTGACCCAAACTTTAAAGCTTCACCTTACTGACACTGTCTCATCCCCTGAATGACTCAGAAAGGAAGTACACTTAAGACGTGAGGAGTTAAAGTCTGAGGAGTTAAAGGAGTGAGGAAACACAAGGACGGGATGTTTGAGGTCAAGCTGTTTGTTTGTCTGTAATCTCGTAGATCAGATACTCAAACCTCCCTTTGATTTTAGTCAAGCTTGATTCATCAACATGGCTGCCATCTAGTGGCAGTGCGTATATACTGCCTCTCATTAGAGGGATTTTTAAATGTCTTCCTCCTGCATTAAAAAAGAAACAGTGCTATAAAGGATATCTATTCAGCTATTTCCTGTTAATTTATGTGATTTGAAATATTTTTGACAGTGTTGTGTGGGACCCCGCCAGCAGTGGAGAACGCTCATTTGGTTGGCCGGCGGAGGTCACACTACGACATCCACTCTGTGGTGCGCTACCAATGCTCCGAGGGCTTCTACCAACGCCACATCCCGACTTCTCGCTGCCGGGCCGACGGCAGCTGGGAGCGACCCAGGATCATCTGCACAAAGTGTGAGTTTGACTCTGTGGTCTCAGAGGAAACACTGTGTTACTGCTGGAACTTCCCAGATACTTTCTAGAGCTTTTTACGAACTCGAAGATTAACATCTGTGAAACGTTCCTGCAGCTTATCATCTACATCCTAGAACTTACCGGTTATTGTCCCCAGATACTTTCCAGCAACTTAAAGTTTACTGATCTGAAAGGCTGTTTTTAGGAAGGTATTCATAACACTTTCTAGAAACTAATGGGTACTTTCTGGAACTTATCAGGTACATATTGGGAAATTTTCCAGGCACTTTTTGGAACTTTTCAGAGCTTATCTGGTTCTTGAAACCTGCCATTTCCTATTAAATGATCCTAAAACCAAAGCCAAGTACTTCCTGTCTTAATTTAATGTTCGGCTGTATTTTTCTGTTTTCTGAAATTCTGCTACTTTTGTTAGCTGCTGTGCCAACTGACAAACCTGAGGTTGTTGTGTCTGAGTTTGTGGTTTCATAGCATGAAAAAAAAATACATTTTTTTCCTCCTTGTGGTCATTCGGTGTCGTTTTGTTCAAAGAAAATTGACATTGACTGTTTTTCCTCCAGCTCGGCATTCGCACCGGTACAGACGCCACCATCACAACCAGCACCGTGAACACCGCAGGAACAGGAGACACGGAGGAGAAGGCCACAAACCCCGAGAGGACGCTCAAAGCTACTACTGAACCAAATAATACGACATCCGCAACGCCTAGGTGCTAACCATGGCCCATACAGGAAGAGAGTAGTTCCCATGCTCCTGCTTCTCCCTTTGCTCTCAGCTTAGCTTTTACTACTTTTGATAAATAAGGTCGTCTCTAACATACAGCTAACCTCCACTGTCCCATCTCCGAGTTTGGTTGTTTTGATGCTTGTTTTAACTGGGCCGTGAAAACACCTTTTTAACGTCTCATCCTAATTAACGACGACCCCCGTCCCCTTTCTGTCGGATAGACATCAGTGTGTAAATGTGTGTGAGTGTATGCATGTCAGATGGAAAATTAGAGAAATGTCTCATTTTAAAAAAGATCTAATTTCAATCTTTTGTTCCACATCAGGGCTCTTCAACTCGTGTAGACCCTCGCGTCTAACAGTTCTGCAAATTTTAGACGCGTCTCTGTTTCGAACAATTAGCAGGAGTTGACTGAATACTGAGGAAGTGATTCAGTGGTTTTACTTTTGGTCTGTTGGGCGAGGGACACGTCTAAAAGCTGCAGGACGCCGTCTCTTGAGGACTGGAGTTGAAAACCCCTGGGTCTACATGAAAATTAACTCGTCCTAGTGTTCTGTTCCCACAGACGGCTACGACGCAAGCTAGCGTGCGTTCCTCTGTAACCCTGAGCTGTTTATGTTTTTTGCTGTGAGCTGTTGCTTTTTTCTTTATTAAGCTCTTTTAATAGCTGCTCTGTTTTATTCTTACTGACATGCTTTTTCTAATACGTGCTGTTTGTGTAATGTTACTATTTATTACGGATGATCTGCTAGTAAAAACGCTTTCTTTTGTACTTACGCTCCAGGAAGTCTGTGTAACACCATTTTTCTATACCAGTTAGTAGCAAATCCTTTGATTTTTCTCTAATATCCAGTTTGTAAATATGTTCTGTGTTATTAGCTGATCCACTGCTGGACTATGTTCAAATCAACTCCTTCAGAATGATATAATGGATGTGTCCCACAAACATACAGCGGATTGTGTGGGTGGGATAAGGAAAAAGCTTGAGCTTAAACACTTGATTGTATCAGATTTGCTAAACATCTTGAAAATTTGCACGGCTGTGTGTACCTGATGAGTAGAATGTCACTATTTTTTCTCTTTAGTCCCTTTGATATTGGATCAGTCATCTACTTTTTGGTGTTCCAATGACTTTTGTCTTGCTGTTGTATTTCATTCTTAATAAAGTGAACAAAACAAAAAGCAAAACTTTATACTTTTTCTTTAAATTGAAACCAACAAAATATATTAGGTGTTGGAAAAGTTTCTGCACCCTGCAAACTTTATTTGAATTGTATCTGATAAATCAACACAAAATAGACCATCGCTTAGAAGTAGAAGGAAAATAATAGGCTGGTTTTAAAATGGTTTTCCATATAAAAATACATGCAACTGTGCTGCAGAGGACTAGAGATAAATGAGATATGTGGTTTATTTTCTTTTGTGCTTAGACTTTTAAAAAAGCACGCAAGTTAGCTAAAATAAAAACAGCTCTGGAAGTGAAACTTTCATAATGAAGCCATAAATGGTGAATGAGAAATCCTGCCAGTCGTGTTGTGAAGCCGTGAACTTTGACCCAGTTTATAGTTTTAACATCTAAACAGTCTCCAGTTTCCCCTACTACATTTTTCGATTGCAAAAATCAGTTCTAAACTTTCCACATTTCTACAAACAAGATCTTTTAAGAAAAAGACAAAAGAAAAAAAATATCACTGATTGGACTCCTGACCAGTGGGATATTTTTTTGAATGTGACAACCACATGCAACAGTTCACCTACATCCAGGGTTCACCTCTTATCAGGCTGATAAATGCAGCAGTGCACTCTGCACAGCGCCGAATATGTCTCTGATTGGGAACAATATCGACAGCTGCTGAAACAGTATTGTTAAATCTATGAAAGCCTGAGTCATTTTAAGTTTTTATATACGGTTTTCTAGAGGCACAAACGACAAGGAGCACAAGGGGAGAATATCAATGTTCCTGCTCATCAGTGCAACACAGTCCTGTGGTACTTTTTCTTTATTGTACAAAATAAACCACAACACAAAACACTGAGATTCACCCACAGGTACAGCAGAAAGTAGTAAATCTGGTTGTTGAACTGTTTAACTTACTAAGCAAACGGTCAAAAACATGAACTCTGACCTGCAGTGAGATCATTTTTGGACTATTTAGACAAGAAAATGAGGACACACCCTTGTGTTTGATGGAATATTGATAAATGTCTTGTTTTTAAAAAGGGTCAATCTGAACATTTTCACAACAGTAAAAAAAAATGCAGAAATAAATAAACTTTTAATTAGGATATACATACACGTTTAAGTAAACCGTTAGGTCAAGATTCGTTATCTAAATTTTGCGACCGGGTATCTGTACGACTCAGCTGAAAGCTGATTTGATCTCAGTCCCTCTCTTCCATCAGCGGCACGTCCTTATCAGGGTCCAACAGTCCGCAGAGGGAGCGCCGTGTGAGGTGGCCGATTTGGAAAAGCTGACCCAGAGAGCAAAGTTTCTAAATCTCCTCTGGACTTTAAGATTAGGGGGAGGAGAAAAAAAAGACAGCCGTTTCTTTCAGTTTGTGCCCTCCCCTGAAAGCATTCCCCTTTTCAACACGTCAACTATTTTCTTCCGACATCCGGTGTCAGGCGTGCGGTCCTAGTTTTTCTTCTTGTCGTCGTTGCTCTGTCCCTTGGGAACAGGTTTCATGAGAAAAGCCGGGTTGGCGCGGCAGCGGAGGGCCAGCAGAGCGGGCACAGCGGCCAGCAGCACGTTGAGGCCGATAACCGGCCATCTTTTGTCTGCCGGGGTTCGGTACGTGAAGGGAGTACGGGAGTGCAGAGATGCTCCGATATGACACCACTGAGTCTGTGGGGGGTGGAAGGGGGGGGACATTAACAACAACAAGAAAAGAAGCACAGTTACAGCACCTAAATGGAAAAGCATCCATTTCCTACATTTGTCTTTAAGGCACAAAATGTATTAGATTAGGATGTAATGGCGACATGGAAGGAAAATGACACCTAAACCTTTTTGCTACAACCACAGTTGCACGTCTTCTAGGATACGCGTCGACCAGCTTCACATACATTTTCAATCCATTCTTCTTATTAAAAAAAAAAAGCTCTAGTTCAATTGAAAAGTTTGGAGAGTTTCTGTAAACATCACATTTCCATAGTTGCCACAGTTTCTCAGCTATTTAAAACATGTTATAGGAGGTGGGGCTGCATGCTTGGTGTCATTGTCCTGTCACATGTCTCCTCCATGGTAGCTCCATGTGTCTTCCCATTAACTCTGACTAGACTAAAAAGCACCTCAGCTCAATACTTTCTCACTGTTACTTTTCTTATTTTACAGTGTCTCCTACATGGCTTACAACAAATAGAAGGATTTGTCATTTTAATTTCACAATTGTCCACTGCTTTCCTTTGATCCGTCACATAAAATCCCAGTTAAACTTGTTTTGCGGTGCTCTGTACCTGAGCCATGGCTCCAGCAAAGAAGACGGTCCAGTCCAACATCCAGCTGCATCCAGGTGTGTTGAGGCCATAGAGAAGAACGATCACCAGAGGCACAGCGTAGAAAAAATACACCAGCATCTGTCACAAATGAGATGAGATGCAGTTTGTGAACAGGATGCCTGCGTCCGATCTCAGCCGCGGGATCGTTTTGATCATTTTTCAGTTTCTGGACATACCATAATCCTGGAGAAGCCCACTGGGTCTTTGAGGTACGGCTCATACTGGTAGATGTAGGTAAAGCAGGCGTCCAGAGGACAGTCCAACACCACCTGGAGCAAAACAACAGGGCAGACAAGGACTCAACCCTGTGACCTTGTGAGTCTGCAGAAGGAGTCGGGCCTGAGCTGCATTACTCACAAAGCCTCTGAACACAAAGAAAGCCACAGCTCCCAGTAAGAGGAGTGACAGGAGCAGGTCGGCAGGTCGAGACAGCAGACCTTTCTTCTGCTCTGCAGCGACCTGATCAGAAGAAACAATATAACTTCATGTAGCTACTGGCTTGTTAGCATACATGAAATAATCCAACACGATGATTGAACACCAACAAACTCAGCTGTTGCTCCATTACATAAATCACAATTTATGCTTCTGTGTTCCAGCTTAATAAAGAATTAGAAAAGCAGTCTGGTTCAAATTGACTCTCATTGGACAGTGGATTTGTTTGTAGAAGTGAAAAGGACATGAATAAATGTTAATATTTTATTAGAAACATCATGTTTGCTTATGTTGACTTAAAATCTAATTCCTTGAATTAAGCTGATTCTGATATTTTCTTTTATGTCAAATTTACTTCCTGAGACAAAATTTTAGTCTTTAAATCAAAATTTTATTTAACTATAATAACCTTATTTGAAGGTCTAATCAGCCAAGCTGGAACCTTTTACTTTCTATAATATTAAGTCAAATTAAAGAAGATAAATCTACAATACATCTTAAGTTCTTCCCGCTACTCAAATTCTGCATTAATAATTAATATTAAATATTCTTTTTTTTTTAACATAGATTAAAAAAAATATTTAGATTAATAAAATATCTCAATTTGTTTAGTTTTTTCAAATATATATCTGTTTAAAAAATTCCTACATATCACAGACATTAAGCTAGTTAATCACAAATACTTTTAGGCAGGTCATTCTGAAAACTTATCATTTTGAAATGTTGAAGAAAAAATTGACATGCTTCTAAATCATACAATAGAGGTTTCCCATCACTAACGAAAGCATGTCTAGATAAGTAAAACAAATCAAGCCGATCCTTAGAGTTGAGACAGAACTGTACCTTGTCTGCTGTGACGATTGGCATCTCTCTGGGTCTGCTAAAGAGCCGCGATGCTGCCCAAAAAGACACCAGGAAAAAAGGGGCATTCCTCCAAAACGCTGGCCGGATGTTGGACCCATACTTACCTGCAAAAACCAAGAAGCAAAACAACATTTAAATCTGCATAGAGAGGCATTCAGACCAGTCAGAGGAGTTAAAAGTTAACGTTTCTCACCAATTACCACCCCTGGAATAAGGACAATCTGATTGGCGATGGAGGACCCAGCCCACAACAGACCCAGGCTTCGGTAGGATTTCCTGTCAAAGAAACCACAGAGTCCATCAGGGGGAAACACACAGCGAACCATCTGGGACGGTTCTGGTGCAGCAGCTCACCTTGAAAACATGCGGTGAATGACTGTGAGCAACAGGACGAGGTGAACAACCTCCCAATAAGACATCATCACAGCATAGGAGGTGGCGAGATGAGGCTCACCCTGGAGAGAAAAAGATTTCAAAATACTGCTTTGTTGTGTTTGTTTGCTTTTAAAAGAAAATATTAATTGTATAAATCTGAGCTTGGTCACTTTACCATCCTTAGGTAGAAGTCCATAAAGCCGGAGATTAGCCCGTCCTGCTCTAAAGCGTTGGTCAAACCCACCATGCCGCCAAACGTAAACTTTGCAAAAACTACAAATACAGAGGAAATGAATGAAATACCTATTTATTCTGCACATTAGCATTAATAAGCAATGTGTCTGTACCGTAGAACAAGGGGTCCACTTTTGTTTTGTGTAGCACTGTGAGGATGAGCAACAGAAGAATGGACCCCAGGACAAACATTCCCATTCCCAGGATAGGAAGAGGTCTGTGGCGACAAAAGGGAACAACGATTTATCTGGTGAAGTTCACAGTTTATCCAAGTTAAAGCAAAAGAGCCTGGATGTCTGATAAAAACAAATATGGTTTCATGTTCAGCTTATTGCTTAGCTAGTTGTTGCCTGCAGCCAAAATGGATCAGATAACAAAATGAACCACTTGCATTTTAATTTTTTTTGTTGCCATATGACTTTAGATGCATTGACCAACCTGAAACTGCACAGAAATGTAAAAAAGAAAGAAATGAATGAGTTACTCTGAATTTGCTGAGGTGTTTCATCTTTTTAATTCACAAATAAAACTGAATTTCTACGTGATGATAACTTCCAGTAAATTGCTGCGCGCAAAATGAACCTACGCAGTTATTTCACCAAAGCAGTTGTCCATGCGTTGCAAATCCAACGTCAGGCTTTTAAACCACAGATCTGCCAGAGGCTGCTGTCATCTATGCTGCTTTCAACCTTCTTCCTTCCACCTAACTTTCCATTAATATTAGTCATGCTTTCCTTTTCGATGACCCTTTTTCCATTACCCTCACTGAAGCTTGTCTGAATGCCTGACTGCTGGGCTACACCGCCAAGTCAGCAGTTTGTGGTGACCTTTCTACGCGATTTCTTTCTGGAGATTCAATTATATCTCCCAGCCGTATTCATCAAAATGATCAGATCAGAGATAAACAAGTGAAATATGTCAACCTCTGTGTGATGTGAGTGACCTAGATTGATGAGGGGAAAAAAAATTAAGAGAAGCACCTGAAGACTGGAGACAGGTTAAATGATGGTGAACTTACTCCTGAAATGCAGGGATCTGATTCATTGCGAAAAAGACTCCAGGACCCAAGAGAGAGAGCAGAAAGACGCTGACCTCCACCGGTGGCTTCATCTCTGTAGCTGTGTTCTTCAAGCTCTAGGTGTGTGTGTGTGTGTTTTTTAAACCCACACTGCAGACAGAAGCGTTCCCAGCCTAAAGGTGCTCACTGGCGGCGTGAAGAGGCCTGACCAAGGCCCGGAGCCCTCTCCAGTGCGGCAGATGGAAAGTAGAAGCTTTAAAGGAGTGTCACTCGTTTTTGATCTGTGATGAAGCAATGGTGTTGCTCCAACACGCCAGCTATCAGGTTGTAGGTTTCAAAGTTCAGCTGAGGACTCCTCTTCCTCTGGTGTCTGTCAGAGAGGAGAAAGGCCTCCCAGCGCGCTGCTGCCTCTCGCAGGCTCAGTCAGAGCAGGAATAGAAACTAACCAATTATCACGCTGTGGTTTATTATTGCATCCGCATTTCATCATTTAGCCTGAATCCTTTGGTATGTTTATCATCTCTAGATTTAAAACAGAGGAGCATTTCTTTTGTCTCCCTCTGTCTGCCGCAAACTTCAGCGTGCGCCATGTTTTCTATTTAGTCAAATAATCTTTGTGATTTTTATCAATCGTGATTTTTATTTTTTTTAACCTCTGAAATGTCCTAAATAACTTTTTAGAACAGATATTAGAAGATACAGATTCAAAGATTAAAGCATTTATTTATTTATTGTCATTTTTACAGCAGGTCAGTGGGACGTTTGCACACACTGCCCCCTATTGGTGAATATCTATTGAGCCATCAGCTACTCATAATAAATGGCACCACTATTCTACGGAAAACAATTAGGGCCACTTAAAAAAATATTCTGACTGTAATCTCAAAATTCTGAAAAAAAGTCAGAATTTTGACTTTTTTCCAGAATTCTGGGATTGAGATCAGAATTATATTTTTCTCAATGGTCCTAATCCTCTTCTGTACTATTCATAGTGAAATGAGCAATATTTTTGAAGCTAGGCAATGAGCAATGCTAGCTTTAGCATTTCCTTTAAAGGAAAGTCAGTGGTACAGGACATATTCACTTCATTTAATGTTCTTTATTTAATTGGATTCCCTTCTGTAATTATTAAATTGACCCAATTTGATAAGATTGCTTAAAAATAATTTATATATGTTTGGTTTGGACGGTTTATTTGAATAAAAACATAATAAAGCTACATATATTCTTTTCATAATAAAGTAAGGCTTTTTAGTCTTGGGTGCTTAGATGCTTGTGAGAAAGTTCATTCAGATCGGGTGAAACATTTGCGTCTCTCGACAACAAGATGCTACTGGGTCACTAATCAAGATGGTGACCTGAAGAAAATGAAACAAGTCTGATAATTGGTGCACCATGCAAACACTTGGGACATATTTAATGTCCAGCTAGACACAAAACCAATACAAAGACAGCAATTAGAGAACGTAATTCATGTTTGCACTTACCAACAGAGCGTTCTCGCTGTTACTTAGAGGGGTTAAACACAGAACTGTGTGGCTTTGTGAGAATTGCCAATCGGTTGGTGTGTTTTTCTTTTTAATACGTTGACCTCCATTTCTTCGCTTTTGCTTTCTAACGCCACGCAGCTGGTGGATTGTAGGCGAACATGTGGAGGTCCATCTGCACATGTTTTCTTATCTCCGGTGGTCCCTGAGGTTCAGTCAAGGATCTATCTGTCCTGCTTGGTGTATGATTAAGAACTCCTGCGTCTGATGTTTTCAGTCTTGATTAAATTGTGGATTATATCGGACGGAGAACATAATGTCCAGAACCAAGATTATTCCTGTGTGTCGGTCGCAGTGTAATCTGAAACACATTCACTCACTTTTCTTTCAATAAATATCGACTTCCACCCTCTTTAAGGGCTCATTGTGAAGAATAAGTATTCATTATGCGACACCTTCTGACAGATGAGCGGCATTTACACTGCAAGGATGCTTTCAAAGCAACCTTATCTTCTGCAACAAAGCTGCTGAAGAGGATTAGGCTGCTGTTGCCACAGAAACTTAGAGAGTATAGAAGGGTGGGGAGGTCAGGAAGAGAGTAGAAGCAGGCGGCGAGGCGATTAAACACAGTCAACTCTGTGCCCACACACCAGACACACTTTTTTTTCATCTGATTTGACACAGTTTGTTTTGTAGGTGTTGCCCAGTCTGCCACCATGATACATCCTCTGATCATCGGCATCATGACCGTAAACACATCTCTGACCGTCTTTTACTGGGCCTTCATCCTGGGTGACGCTTACCTAAAGTGGATGGTAGAGCCAGAGGACAAGCCCAAGAAGATAGTGACCCCAGCCTGAGCGCCGCAGCATGGATGCACCCGACTGAGTGACTGGCTGCTGTTTTTGCTTAGGACTAGTCTGCACTTGTAGCGCTTTCTGTGGAGACGAATTTGTTCTGATTTCAGCTTTTTTTGCACCTTGGGAAAGTTGTCTTTTCATTATGCACCAGGAATCTTCCTCGCAGGTAATTTTATTGAAGTCTTCTTCCCTTGTCGTCTTTCATATTGGTAGTGGTTTGTTAGGGTGGCCTGAAACGAACCACTCTATTCTGTCATTTGATGACTCAAAGAAAAGCTGGTGACTATGAGTTTATGCCAACCAAATCCTATGAAGGATTACTGAAGAACACCTTGATAAAGACACACACACACAGCTTTGCTCTTCTAAGAGCCTCTAATAGCCTGTCGGTCGCCGGTTCTGTCTGACCTCCCCGTCGTCGCCTCACCTCTGCTCATGGCTCCCGTCTTTTACTATGGCATGCACCCGGTCTCCTGGTTCATTCTCTTCGCAAACATAACCATCACCATCATTGAGTGGCAGTTTCTCACTCGCCAGTTTTTCAAGAATTTGCAGTTGCCAAAAGAAGAAGAGTCTAAACCCGAAACAACGCCAGCCTCTTCTTAGAGATGCAGCACAGAGATCTGTGAGGATAAAAAATGACTGCATTTCTAGTGGGGAAAAGCAGAAATAGCCAGAGTTTCATCACGGTAACTCTTGTTTGCCTGACCTTAGCCGATTTCTGTCCTTTCTGTGTTTGCTTCCAGAGATACCACTATAGAGTTTAAGCCTGTTTGGAGTCCCTTTTGTTCCCTGGTCAAAGCAAAAAAGATGAGCAGCGGTGATTTCTCCTAACCACTGGTAAGTTCATCCATCCATTTTTCTCATCATGGTCCGTTTTCTTCATGTGGGACAGCATATTGACACTTTTGCTCTTTCATAACATTTCATGAGGTAGAATTGGGCTTTATAAGAAGCTGTGAAGCATTATGTGATATTAAAAATGATTTGACATGATGTCAAATTATTATAACATACTAGAGGTGGGCCTGTAAGAGGAATTCAAGATGAATACAAATCAATTATTTATTTAAAGTTGTGGGGAGATTGAAATTTTTCTCAAACTGTTTTTACATCCTTACATTTAAATCACAAAAATTGTACTGTGATGTTATGTGGTATAAAAATCCAAAGTGTTTCATTGTCAAATAAGATTATATATATGACAGAAGGTCTTCTGAGAAACCTCTACCAGCTTTAGGATTGAATAGATTTTCAAGTTTTACCTAATTCTTAGATTTTGCTCTCTCTTTAACTGGGTTATTGTAACAAAAAATGTTTTTTGAATTAAACCTTTAGTTCAGGGTTGCTCTGCTGGAAGTCAGACCTCCACCCTGGAAACTCTTTATCAGCCTCCAAGAGATTTTCTTTCATGGTTGTCCTCTGTGTTTCTCTATGCACCATTCCTTTAACACTAACCAGTTTTCCTAGTGTCTATGAAGAGAAGTATCCCACACCATAATGATGGCACCATTATGTTTCACATTGTGGTTGGTGTGTTTAGTTTTTTCCCCCACACACAGCCCAAATAATTAAACTCATTTAATCAGCTCACCTTCTTTCTCGTGTTTACTGCGATAAACTGAGTTGAGGTTTTTATGTCTTTCAGGTATCCTTTTTTTAAGCTCTTTACTTATAAGAGAAGCAATGCAGCACTTGCTCCCTACATTACAATTATGCACTACATACTCATTTTATTCTCCAACAACATATATCAAAATTCATGTACTGTAGTGTGAAAAAAATGTGTAAAAGTTAAAAAGTTATGAATCCTTTTCTAAGGCGCTGTAAATATCTCTGTGTGCAGCCCGGTCACTTATGACCATAAGCCTCTTTTCCGCATTACTATCCACCTCTACTCGCAGATATCATTAATCCCTGCAGATGGAAAGCTGATATTGCTCTATGACCCACTCAATCCTATTAACTCTGTCTGTCCTACATTCCCCTACTTCTCAGTTTCACACTCCTAGGGCACCTAGAAAGTCTCATGTGAGTAGGAAGAGAAATGCCAGATTTTATGTCTCTGAAAAATATAAGAACCAGTACGACGTTTGCATACAGGGGAACTATTGCCATGAAAAGATGTTTGTTAATTTACAAACCACCTCATCATTACGATCCTCCTCCTACACTGTTTATTTGCCCCAGCTGCTCAGAATGTTTAATTTCACTGATGTCCAGTTTTCCACCATCCTCTTTCTGAATATTTACAGTGCAGAGAAGAAACACGCCGTCCCCAAAAGGAACAGCCTTAAAGCCCCACTCCTTTCTTTCATCTGACAATCCACATAACAGTGTCAAAAGTCATGTACACGTTGCCATATTTGCCCCTGAACTCAAGAAGAGGTCAACTTTTGAACCTCACGCAGCTGGTGTTCCAGCATCGACATCTCCTCCAGTTCTCCAGACGGAAAGAGGAAGAAGACGCCTATTTTGTGGACTACATCCCCCCAGCAAGAGACGCAATCACCCTGCCTCGCAGCGTAGTCTACGTCTTAGTCGGGGCGATGTTGATCGTAGTGGCCACTTACGCCATAGTAGGTCACCTGATTAAAGACCTCATGCATGACCTGGCAGGTGGGAACATTGTGAACCAATTACCTTCCCAGCACTTATGTGTTTGTGGTGAAGTTGAATCATTTTCATCCACGAACTTTGGCTTCAACATATTGTTCTTCCATCACATGTACCTTGTGGTTTGTGTACAGTGGTCATCCATCCTCCACCACTGTGTGATTGCTTGTCCTTTAAGGTGAATGATGCTACCTAACAATTCTGTAATCTGCTGAAATGAGAGATCTTAAAGGGGCACTTTTGAAGTACTATGCTATATAAATTATTTGCTCAAAGAAATGTCTAAATTTTTAAAGGGAAAACACCACATTAGCATATATTTTTTTTAAATTTCTGCAACAGAGTAATCTTACCTTTTTTTTGGAGACTGAGTAAAGCAAGCATTAATGTCACTTAAGTGCCCCCTTAAAATTTAAGGAGATAAGAAATAAGACAATATATTTAATTTTGATTTTGTATTGCTCTATAATGACAGATTGGATATTTGGCCCTAAGCCAGTGGAGGAGGATCCGGAGAGAGACGAAGCAGAAATAGAGGAGGAGCAGCGACTCAGCATTTCCAGTAACCTGATGGAGTTCAGAGACAAGCTGAGGATGGAGAAAGAAAGAGAGATGCTGCTACCGGGCTTCTACCAGGGAGACGGGGGCTGCCACCACCCATCTCCCCCTCCTCCGCTGAGAAGTGCCATCACTTCATCTTACCCTGGAGAAAAAAGGATGTCAACTCATAGCGTGACCTTCACCTGCCCCGTTGCCCCTTGTGTCACCTCTCTCTGAGTTTTCATCAGTTCATCTCAGCAGCAGCTCAGACCGGTTTTTAATCGAATGTAGTGTGTGTTTGCAGCACTTTCCTTGCAGTAGTCAAACAAGAAAATGTCTACTTTTAGCTTGTGCTTTCTTGCTCCCTTTTATTTTCATTTTTAATTAGAGTAAGTACATTAACAAGCCCCATATCCATAAACTCAGTCAAGCTCCACCGTGTCGCTATGTAATATAAGAAGTGTAAAATAATAGTTTATTATGTGAAAATGATGTAAGTCCTTTGTTCATCACAAATGTTTCAAAAGCAAATATTGACAAAGTAGAAAGGACAAAGTAGAAAGGAAAATGATGAAAATCTACTCGTTTAAAATAAATGTTTATCACATGTTACTGAAAACCAGATTGATCACTTTCCTTGTCCAGGTGAACTAAGCATTGTCCCGGTAAATAAACTAATAATATAAGTGAGTTGTTGTGTCTTCTCTTCTTTCATTAATCCATCTTATCTTCCTCTAATACCTGCTTGTGTCAGAGGCGTTGACCTATTTATAAAGGTCAGGGATTACAGTACTGTCCACCTTACATATTGGTCATCAACTGTAGTTTAAAAAAATGCTAGGTGTTTAGCTAGCTGTACAAGGACTTTATTCATAAAATATGTACCATGCATTTTATGTATTATAAAGTCCAGGTAAACAATGTTCTTCCACGATACTTCAAAATCACAGCAGAAAGTTGAACTGAAGTTGTCTTTAAATAAGCAAACAGCTAACTGGGTAGACAGGTCGCTAGTAAGGTACTTAGCTAGGTGTGTCACAGTTGGTAACCTTGTTTATAAAGGCTGCTAACCCTATGCAGCTGATATCATCCATGTTATTTACTTTTCAATCTAGATGAGCAATGTGTTCCCAACATTCATGCATACAAGTAGATAGATAGATAGATAGATAGATAGATAGATAGATAGATAGATAGATAGATAGATAGATAGATAGATAGATAGATGAGCTCTTAGACATTCTGCTGACATGGAGCAAAGTGCCTCAAGCCTCTGCAGCTTATCTAGTTGTTATGAGAGCTACTTCCACGGACAGCAATATGGTTTGTCCGTAGCAACGTCAGAAATAAAGAACATTTTAAGGTAAGAATCTTTATGCTCTTTGTTTATTTACCAGGTTTGTTTCTTTAAATGCAGGTCTACTGCACAAAAGGATTTGTGAATTAAGAAGTTTTAAGAATGTCTGCTAAACTTTTACCAGCTTGATGGTGATGATTTCTTTTTCACTCTTCCTGATCTTTTTTTAATGGAAACCACTGTCAGATTGAATCCTCATGCTGGAGACTTTGAGCACCAATGGGTTTGAGATACTGAGTGAACTCACTGACTGGAAACAGGCAACAACACAACAATGGATGTACCACTGCAGAGGCTAAACATTCGTTACAAGGATGACGATGGAACAGTGCTTTATGAGTCCTATGTACCTCCTTCTCGGGATGCAGTCCATCTTCCCACCTATGTCATCTATCTTCTCATAGCCGTGTTCATTGTGGTGTCCGTTCTTTATGCCATCATTGGCCACCTCATCAAAGACCTCATCCATGACTTTGCAGGTGTGTACTGTATTTTCTGTTATTAGTTTATTGATGGCAATGGATTTTTTTAATTTTTTTTTTTTTTACTGCATCTCCCCTTATTTTCACCCTGTGTGCTTCCAGACTGGCTGTTTGGGAAGCAGCCTGAAGAAGTGGTGGTGAACTATTGTGAGGCCAAAGATAAGTTTATGGCAGACTGGTCCCCAGAAACCTCACCTGAACTGGAGGCAATGGCTCGGGCAGAGGAGAACAAGATGGTGGACAGGGACTTCATGAAAGCACCTGCAATTTGGATCATCTCCACAGAACCTCGAAGCACCAAGAAAGGACCTCGTGTTGTTTTTGGGAAGAGACCTTAGTCATGTTGATGACATGATGACATATGTGAATGACAGGGACGTTAATTATTTATGTGTAAATCTAAAACTATACTTTCATGATGTAAATATTCAAGTTTGACGTAGTTTAGGAGGTGGACAAATTAATTGGTCATTTGGGGACATCTTGTGGCTGCTTGAAGTCATTACATCTGATTCTAAATTAAGACAACAGACCCGCTATATACATGCATCAAATAGTTGATCTGAACTAACTGACGTAGACTATAAAAATTGGATATTTCTGGGTAGAATTTAGAGGAAATATGTTAATATAAAACACTTTGGACCATTCTGTAACATAAAATGTGAAAAAGGTGAAGTGCTGTGAACACTTATCAGATTCACTGTAAATTACAGGAACAGCCGTAAATAATTTTATGACAATTAAAAACATCAGCGATTAATGTGAAATGTTTATCTATTCTCAGAAAGAAATAAACAATAGTAACATTATGGTAATATTAATAATTTATTTGAATAAAGGTCTAATTTTATCCTGAGGTTCAGGATTAGAAAAATGCAAAATGTTGCATGTTTTTACATATATATGTGATTCTTTTTTATCTGAAGTATTATGTTCTTAATGATTCCTGAAAGAACAGTATTGTAAAATTTATTGTTGTATTAATGATAATATTCTTCAGTGCAGCACTGCCATCTACTGGTTGATCAGTAAAAGTGCAAATAAATCTAGAAAATTGAAATCTCGTTAGTCCTTCTGGTGTCAGACTCTCACAAGGAAAAAAAAAACATGTAAACATTGATAATATCAGTTAACAACCAAGAGTTAAAATAACTTTTCAATCTGTTTTATGTTGGTAGAATATTTAAATGATCAATTCGGGTGGATATCATGTTTTATTGTTTCCATTTAACCTGACGTATTTAATGAAATGGGACAATATTGTGACTGAAAGTACTTCAGCAGTAATGAGATAAAAATGCTGCAGATAAAAATTTATTAGTTAAATTTTTAAAGTGACAAAGCCTGCATTTTTTGTAAGGTTGAAGAAGGCAACATATTATTTGACCTCAAAATAAAGTGTAAGCTTTTGAGAATTGTCCCAAGAGTTCGGTTCCCAACTTTATTGAAGGTGGAATGTGGTACCAGTCTATGGAAGAAACAAAGGGTGCATTGATAATCTGTAGACTGTAATGTCATACTGACAAAGCACCCAGACTCCTGTTTGGACCTCAAGCACATCGTATTCGGAGCCTGACAACCTCCTGATGTCAATAGTCACAGACAGAGGATCGTTTGTCAGCCAATACAATGCAACGTGTGTGGGGAAGTCAGAAATAGTTTTAGTTTTAAAAAATCTACAGTGTAGGTGGGAACATGTACCTGTACAAATCTGTGTCTGAAAATCTGCTTAGTCTATTTTGGATTACTGTGGTCCTCAAAAATATAAGGTATAAGCCTTATCCGGAGTCGGGTCGCAGGGGCAGCAGCTTCAGAAGGGAGGCCCAGACTTCCCTCTCCCCAGCCACTTCTTCCAGCTCCTCCGGGGGAACCCCAAGGCGTTCCCAGGCCAGCCGAGAGACATAGTCCCTCCAGCGTGCCGTGGGTCTTCCCCTCCTCACGGTGGGACATGAACCCCTCATCAGGGAGGCGTCCAGGAGGCATCTTGACCAGATGCCCGAGCCTCAACTGGCTCCTCTGGACATGGAGGAGCAGCGGCTCTACTCTTGAGTCCCTCCCGGATGACCGAGCTTCTCACCCTTTCTCTAAGGGAGAGCCCGGCCACCCTGCGGACGAAACCCATTTCGGCCGCTTGTATCTGTGATCTGGTTCTTTCGGTCATGACCCAAAGCTCATGACCATAGATGAGGGTGGGAACGTAGATCGACCGGTAAATC
>CAEGAF010002700.1:0-21520 GCA_903067075.1 Micropoecilia bifurca
AACCTTGGGCCGGCTCTGGGTCTCCCCTCCAGCCAATGACTTTTAAGGTCAAGACGGCTTCCTGCTTTTGTCTATACCCCCCCCCCCCCTCTCTCTCTCTCTCTCTCTCTCTCTTTCTCTCTCTTCCCTTCCTCCTCCCCCCCTCGTCTTCCTCCCCTCCGCCCCCCCACTCCTGCGTTTACCAAAGAGAATACCCGTTTGCGCACCGCTGTCACTCTATCCGAGCTGGACGGACAACACAAACTTTGTACGGACGAGAGGACAACCTGCGCTCCGGGGCGCAGCAGATTTCTACCCTATTCGGGGGGTTTTCTCCTTTGGATTAAACACATTTACTCGGTGCATTTTTCTTTTTGTTTTGTTTTCGCTGCTGATTGCGCGGGTTTGAGTCGGAGCTCGTCTCCATTTGGCACCAGACGCATCTGTCACCATCTGCAACCGAGTGCCTAAAGCTGTCAAAGTCATGCCGGCCGGGTTTCAACAGCTCGGAGGGGAGGTGAGTTTTATTCTTCTCCTTCTTGGTTGCTTTTAAGCGGCGAAATGATGGGTGTCCTAAAGGGAAAGTGTTTATTTTTAACCCAGCGAGTGCGCATTTCAACTGGAACATTTTACGCACGTATATTTAGGATGTGGCCCAATCAAAGTCACTCTGAGATATCTTACAATTTTGAGTTTCGTCGACCAAAACAAGTAACAAAAAAAAGTGACAATAAGTTGATATTGGATAATATTTAAAAATGTTTAATCCAATATTTGTTTTTACTTCACTTTAATGACGACTTTGAATACTCAGTCTGTTCTGAACGATTCTTCTGTCTTTAAAAGAAAAATATCTGACCTTGAAATGTCAAGCATCTGAGTTTATCGATCACAACTTATCTTTAGGGGGGGATCGGGATCAGAGTATAAATTTGGGGAGGAAGCCGTTCTTGAGCAATTATGGGTAACACAACTACCAACAGTAGTCAGGTGTAATGTTCTCCAAAGCATCAGCTCCTATAAAAAGACAAAAGGTTTTATAGAAATTATTTATAGGACCAGCAGGCAGTTGGTTGAGCAGCAGATCAGAGGCACTTTAATGTTATTATATAATAATAATAATTATTAATATGATTAGTAAGCCTTCAAAGATTCTGACGTTGCACTGGTTATATTCCGGCCTCTGCTCCTTAATGAACTACAAGGTACTTCGTGGCGCTTGCAGGTGATTTTCCACGCATCAAGCATTATTTACCTCTACACACAAGGAAACACACGTTCACAAACACACATTCCTCTGTTTTGGTCTCTAAATGACAAACAGCGCTTATTTATTTGAGACTCAACACGGCAAGGTCACCGGCTGAAGCTGACTCTTTGGTAAATGATTAACAGAACAGAGTGCAAGAAAAACAGATGATTGGATCTGAGAACGAAACCTGGCGTCACGGTTTCATCTCGTGCAGCAATACAAGGAGATGTAATTGGTTGTTCAAGTGTCACTAGTGGACGCTTTGCGCTCTTTCTTTCACACCAGATCAAAAATGTTACTCATTTTTTTTATGAGGTCGTGTTGTTCGTCGTCATGGCTCCTCCAGAGTTTTCCGTTCAACCAACGTCGTCTCCTCGGAGTTTCGGAGGAGACGACGCAAAATACGCGAGAGATTAAGGCGCCTTTTCAGTGTCAGACATCTTAACTCGTTGTGAGTCGGTTAAACTCTCTCTGTGGGTTACGGACCTCGAGTCCCCAAGGTCATCTCATCTGTCACCGCTCAGACAGGTGGTGCCCGGGGCCTGACGGGAAACCCGAGGGTAGTGAAAGTTCAGGCGCGTGGCCAGTGTACTCGTGGACCACAGTGGAGGGATTGTCTCTGGTCAGGATCGAGCTTATTTATAGTTAACGTTAGGTAAGTGTTGAAACTAATCCTAAATGTTTAATTAAAGCTCAGATCTCACTTTGACGCTCTCCTACATAACGTACAGACAGAAGACGGTTCTGATAGGTATCGAGCAGCCGGTGTGGCGGGTTTGTTGGCGGCCGTTCAGAACCTGTGATGTGAAAACCTACCAACTGAGCTGCTGCTTTATCATAAGTTACAGCGATTACTCTTATTTAGCTCTGTGCAGGCTGCGGTTTGGTAAAAATGTCTTTCTACGCCTGTCACGATAACACATTTTTCCGGCCGATAATTTGTTCCAGAAGTTATTGCGATAAACGATAATATTGTTGTTTTGAGACCATTTAAGTAATATTGGTAGGAATGGCAAAATGATAATGCAAGGACATGTTTTTTTTCAAAGATCAGTAAACTTTAAATTGTAATGAACATTTAACACTAGTGCTGGGAGACATGAACATCCAAATTAAAAATAATAAAATAACAAATAAAATCAATTTTGAACTCTTGGTAAACAAAATTGTCCTTCAAAACAAGGGCTGGCTGAGACCAAAGCACCAAACTGAAGACTTTTATCCTAGTCTTTGGTAGACAGACAGAAAAAAAGATAAATGATAAATCATGCCAATGGAAATGATTGCGATTGTTTTCATTTGTCATGCGATGAATTGATTTATTTTGATACACAATGCAGCCGCTGGATAAGAAATGCAATCTGGGAAAAGTCCTCTCTATTATTTTAATTAATCTATTTATTTATGAATTAAATAATGAATTAAACTGTTGAGCAGTTTTTTCCTGCAAAAACTGCTCCTCAACAAGAGGGTTGAATAACAGACAATGAAGCAGCTGTGCAGGTTAAGAGCTTAATTTCTTTTCCTGCAAACATACACACAATGCAGCATGCTTCAAGACTGATGCTTGGTAACAAAGGAGAAAGTTGCTGAGCATTTGGTCTCAGTTTTTCTTATTTTTTTGGATTCTATTCATGCGCATAAACTGTGTAATGTGCATAATACGCAGAGGCTGGACAACATACAGTAACACCAAGTGGTGCACGCTGGTAAAAGTTGCAATTTTTTCTATAAAATTTCAATAGTGTAAGATTATACAGTTTAATGAACTTTAAAATAGGACGGCAGTGATATGTATGGAGAACTATATTAATCAATCAAGCCCTGCTTTATTTGTTCATCCAGTGGATAATAAATATATTTACAGTTAGAAGTATTAACACACAAAGCATGTGGACTTAAGGGTAAGACAAGGCTTACAAGGTTTTTGTTTTTTACCTTGTAATACTGCTGGCAGTACTTCTATCAAAAATTATTTGCACAGACAACAAAACCTTGCCGTTAGAGAAGCTTGGAGAAGCTCTCAGCGTTTGCTCAGTGGAGCAATTTGATCGTTGTTGAGTCGTCGACATTGTGTCTCACTAATAATGCAGTGAAAACTTAACTTAAAACTGTATATTCACTTTTTATGCATTTGTCCATTTTCTTTTTATTTTTGTAGCGAAAGAAATCAGGTGGGACGTCTAATTTCTACAACTAATCGTAATAGTGTGGCTAAGTGAATGTCTTTTTTTGTGTTTTTTATTTGTTTGCCCTGCAGACGGTGACGGGAACCCTCGCTCTATCAGTCTTCACTGCTGTTCTGGGATCGCTGACGTTCGGCTACAACATCGGGGTCATCAATGCACCACAGAAGGTAAGCATAAAAGCATAAATCCTACTAACCAGAGGCGTTTGAGTACCCAGAAATCTAACCAAGTAAGGATAGGACTACTCAAGCGAAAGAAAAAAGTAGCCAAATAATAAGTCAAGTAAGAGTAAAAAAAATACTCAGTAACTGATCATAACATCTAGTAAGTAAAGTTTATTTTTAATTTATAGATTTATTTATAGATTATTAATAGATTGTATCTACTAGCAGGATGCTGTTTGGAGTTATTTTAACATGAGTTTATAATCCCTCATGTTTCACATTCAAGTGGCCCAAACAAGGATTAGAACCACAATCAACAGAGTTAAGATGTATATAAAACTTTCTGAAAACTATAGATAATTAAAGGCAGCAAAATGCCCCAAAACAATCCTAAATATACAGTCAGAGACACAGTTGAATGTTTAGATCAAAACACATGCAAGTGTTAGAATTGCCTAGTTAAAACCTGAGCCTAAATCCAGTTAATCTATGGCAAGACTTGATGTTCACAGATGTTCTCCGCCCACCAACACTTGTTCAAACACATTTTATAAAATAAAAATGCTAAAAAATAAAAATGCTTCAACACAATTGTACGAAACATGAGAACGTCATAATCTCTTTGTTTCTCATTTAACGAACTGAACAGATGTAGTTTCACAACAGCAGACATCGCGTTGTTGTGGTTGGTTCCAGGAGGTTTTGTTGTCGCCGTGATGCCGCCGTGCTTTTCTGCTTATCCCGCAACTTTCCACAGACTCTCTCTTTACTTCCTGATCTTACAGGGTGGCATGTTTGGAGCCACAATATTGCCCATATTTAGGAAACAGAAAGGAGAGAAGTTCACCAGCAAGGTTTTCTGAGTTCATCCAAATAAGATAAAGTAAATATGTCAAGAATCATGTGGAAGGATAACAGTGTTGAAAGTATGGAAATACAGGAAATGCTTTTTCTCATATATATATATATATATAAAATACAATTTTATTTCAGTTTATTCTATTCTATGAGAAAAAAAAATGTCTGCCATATTAAAAAAAAACAAAAAAAAGCGAATTTACATTCTCTACACACCACATGCTGATTTTTTTCCACCACATTTGGGGCTTTGGCAGTGCCCCAAGAATTACCAAGAATAATTTCTGAACATTGTCTGAATTGTTCTGTTTCATTAAGGGAAGTTTTTGCAAAGTGCTTTCACTGAGTTGCAGCCGGTCCGTAAACAGTTCATCTTGTGCTTCAGAGAGAGTTGAGAGCAGAGGGATGAACACGAGATGTGGTTTGGACCCGGCTGCTGGTACTCAGAGAGCTGCTACTGCTAAACATGCTTCACCGTAAACACAACAAAACAACAACACAGTAACACAAACTCTGCTGTATTTTGGTTCGATTTTGTTGGTCACATATGTAATGCCATCAAATGTTAGCTTTGTTTAATTTATTGGTGAAGTTGTGATAAAAGCAAAGCAAAACTTCAAATGAGTGAATTCTGTCAAAGGATTTTATTCTCACAATGAAAACATTTAGAAAACTAATATGATGTACTACTACTAACATTACCACAGAGGTTTATTTCTCTCTCTTCTTCAGTATGGGAAAGACAGCAGAACATCCTACTCAAGTCAGGCAGGTGTGTTTTAGTCCAAAAAGTCAGGAGATGCTTCCAAGACAACTTTTAAAACTTGCCCATTTCTACCAAAGCAGAAATGCTTGAAAAGTTAAAAACAACTGAACGTGTGGAAGGATACTAAGGAAGGTAAAATAAATCCTCAATGCTTTTAGATGTTTTCTACATCCCAAAAACAAATTTTTTTCCCTCCTACCATCAAAATAAAGGTGGTGTTGTAAAAAGCTACTGGAACTTTAACTGGAGTAATTAAATAAATTTAACTCAGTTGTATTTTCGATAGGACCACTCACAACAAATGTCATCGTGAAGAACTTTACAAAAAAATCATTTTAATTTGATCACGCAATAATTCCAATTGATCCTTGTTATCAAATAGTGCAGTAAGCTCATGATTCAAAGTATTTAAAAAAGCTTCTGTCTAAGGAAACCCAGCAGATTGAATCCAGTAAAACTTTGGTCAGGTGAGACTAAAGTTAAGCTGTTAGGTGCCAAAAACTCCTGTTGTTGAGTAACTGCCTCTTCCAAAATCAGCCTTATCGGAGCAGATTGCACCAGGGTTGGTGGTCTTTGGCAGAGTTTATTGATCCAAACGCCTGCAGGAGGCCGAATGGTTTAGTCACTGCGTCTTTTAGCCTAAATAATTATGCAAAGAACATGAACAAAAATCTCTCAGTGTGTTAATGTTGTCTCTGAACGTCTCATGCAGATCATTGAGGAGGACTACAATGCAACGTGGATTCATCGGTATGGAGAGCCAATCCCCTCAGGGACCCTCACCTCCCTCTGGTCGCTGTCTGTGGCCATCTTCTCCATCGGGGGCATGCTCTCCTCCTTCTGCGTGGGCTTCATCTCAGAGTGGCTGGGCAGGTAGGAAAACACAGTTTTCTCCTCCCTGAATGGCTCACGACTCCAAGTTTTAGAAATGCGGAAAGTTGGGATGCAGCAGAAACTTCTAAACTGGGTTTATGTTTTAGGTGTGACGTCATTTTCTAGATTGGAAGATGGAAGATCTTTTCTTACCATTAAAGGGGCAGTGTTATGTGAGATTGACTTTTTTGAGCTTCACATCATGTTACAGTGTCGTTCCCTCATCAAAAACATACCTGAAGTGTTGCTTTGATTCTTTCATGCATATTTGGTAAATCCTTCAATCTCCTGTGGAAACCATTCAGCCGACCAAAACGCCTGGGTGGACCTAGCCCCGCCTTCAAGGCACAGCTCCTCCTCAGAGTCTCAGGTTCCAAGCCAAGCTTCTTCCTCACAGAACAGATCTCCCTCAGTTCCTTCAGACTAGCCAGCAGCAATTAGCAAACTCCAGGTGGAATGGTGCTACTACTCAGTGTAACTGTAGAAAAAACATTGCTGAAGGATACATTGAGGAGCCGCGTTATGATAACTTCCTGAAGGCAGTGTGTCAGAAACAGCAAGAGTTTCTTTAAGTGACAAAGGCCCAATTTCAAAGGTCTAAATTTGGAAGTAAAACTTCTTTTAAGCCATATTTGACATATATAGCATTTTTATAACGATTGAAGTTAACATAGTTACTAGATTATACTATAAAATGCCACAATGTGCCTGGAAAACACAAACGCTTCCCTTTGAAAGACAAACCATGGAGTCTAAGTTCTTCTCTGTCCACGATGTCTGCCGCCTGAGTTTCCCTCTGTAACCTAAACCACAATGGGTGAAACGGGGGGTGGGCATAACAGAGCTGGGAGTCCAGGGTTGGGGCACAGAGCAGGTCAGGCTGAATGTCTTCCTCAAAGCACAGCTGCCTCTGATGTTGGTGGTAAAGCTGCTGTGACCTCAGAGGTCAAAGAGCAGACGCAGATCAACTCTCATTGGACCACAGATGATGTTTTTAACAAGTCAGAATGTAAGGTACAAGGAGAAAAGAAGATGTATATTTTTTCTTCCTATAAGATGGAGTGATTGAAGTAGTTTTGTTGTACTCTTCTAAAATATCCACACTCGGCTGCTTGATGATATAATGACATCATGAAAAAGTCTAATTCCTCACCGCTCTTTATCTGAAACGCCGCCGCCTTTCTGTTCCAGAAAGGCGGCGGCGTTTCCCACTGCTGCAAAAGGTTACAGATATGATTATGTTTAGTTTGCGTAGAGATTTAAGCAACACATTTTTATAGTAGTACACGTTGTTTGTTACCGTGGTTACTCCATAGAGTCACTCAGTTCAGCCTTAGAGATAGAATGAGTCCCATCATCAGGGATGGATGGATGGATTGACGGATGGATGGATTAACACGGCTAAATAATTGGAACACAATATTTATATAATTTATGGCATATATAAACTATACAATACGTATAAATTCTAGAAAAATATCAATATTAAACAGGTTTTTCTATAGTTTTTGTTTAATTTGCCCTCCCACCAGTGGGTACGTCGAGTTTAGAAAGTCACAGTTCTGTTAAAACTGTCCGCTGTCTCCCTTGTGTTGTAGCCAACACTGACATAAAATTTAATCTGAAATTCAAACTATTACAGATTGAATTAGAACCACAACCAAATCACTCAGTCACTTAATTGAAACTGATCTGAAATAATCAACACAGTTAATTTACAAAGCAGACCTATAAAAATATTATCTAAAAAGATATATATATCGAATTCATTGTGAAACATACAGCATCCATGTCAGCTTAGATGTAATTCATATGTACTCAGTTTTATCCAGTAATATCCTGACATCTTGTCAAATAACATGCAGTTCAATTTAATCAGAATATATTAAAGCAAAATGAAATTCAGTTGATAATTCAGAGCTAACTGATTGTATCAAAATGATAAGTTAATGTAATAAATTTGTTGTAAGAGCAAATTTATCTCTTTTTTTCAGTGTATCAGCCATTAAGGAACAAGACTGAACATTTTAAAATAAAGCTCCTATTTGAATTGCATCATTCTTTTAAACTATTTTAGGGGATTTTCATTCTCACATTAATCTATTCATCCTGTCATGAATGAAAATCATACTGAGCAGGCAATAAATTATGATGACTAACATTTTCTGTGAGTTTTTTTATGTTTGTTAGAAATAAGCATTCACAGATATTTGCATTGCAATGTCCCTTTAGCAGTTTGTATCACAAATAGAGTTACAGCTCCCTCCAAGACTCTGTGTTTTTGTGTGACGCTGCCCTCTAGAGGCCAAAATTAATCTGGTGTCAAGTTCACAGTTCTGGGAACAAAGCAGAACCCGTTCCAGTATCACGGGACTGAATCAGACACCCTCCTGGACACCATGATGACAGTTTTTATGTTTCTTACAGGAGGAAAGCGATGCTCGCCAACAATTTGTTCGCCTTCGCTGCTGGGAGTCTGATGGGAATGTCTAAGGTCTGTCGCTCCTTTGAAATGATGATTCTGGGACGTTTCATCATTGGGGCCTACTGTGGTAGGATAATGTTCTGTTTCTATCTTTCCTTTCTATGTTTTCATTCATAGAAATGTAAAAACCGCTCGAGTTCTCCAGCTTGTTCTGGTTTAATCTGTCGTTTCTTTTTGAAATGCCGACCGTCTGCCTAATTTTTTCATCTCTTCCTTTTTTGCGCAGGACTTGCGTCTGGTTTGACGCCCATGTACGTGGGGGAGATCGCTCCTACAAGTCTCAGAGGTGCACTCGGCACGTTGCACCAACTGGCCATAGTCACTGGGATTCTAATAGCACAGGTGTGTCTGCATGTTATTCGCCGCCCGGGCAATCAAAGCATTGTCAAACTTTACAAAGATGCATCTCTCTGCTGCAGTTTTTCATCTTTGAGCTTTAGAGTTCTGGTTTTTACGCTGTGCAGGCTTTCAAGAAGAAACAGGAGCAAGAGATAAAACATGGAAAAAAATATTGAAAACTGCGTTGAAACTCAAATCATCTCTTCAACGTGTGATAGAACATTTATTTGTTCACAAGTAGTTGGACGGTGTGCTTAAATCTGGCTGCCATTTTTGTTTTCCACCAGGCATTCACTCTCTGATGTCAAAGTCAAAAAGGCTTCCTGTCTTTTCATTTGGAAGGATCGTTCTGCTGCGTAGTTGAGTAGAGCAATCATTTATATTTTCTGAAATATAAATGAAGCCTAAGGAGGAAGTTGGGACAAAAAGTCCTAAAATTACTAGTTATCCAAGATAACGCAGACTGATGACTGATCCTCAACCTAAAGTAGGACTCATACTGATCTCCTGCTCTGGTTTCTTCTTTTTTGTGTTTTGAAAATAAATGTTTTAGTTTTTTTAACTTTCACCACTGTTTCAAGACTCTTATTTTGTAGGCCAACATCTTTAAGGTGAGTTCTCCAGTCTTTCCAATTTGAATAGTAGTTCAGAGATATTAGTGTATTTGTGCCTTACTTTTAACACCAAGGCAATACACAAACCTATGAATTACCAAGAAAAAAGTATAGAGATATGTGAATGAATGAAAATGTACAGTTTTTTTATATTTGATTTTACTCCATCACTGATTTACTCAAATTAAAGATTTGTTTAGTTTGAGATCATTGTACTGCTGTGAAATATTAATTTGGTTTAACTTTATTCTCTAGGTAATAGTGGACAGTCCTGTATTGCTGTAGTAAATTTCTCTTTCCAACACAGTGACTCTCTTCCCCACATTGCTTTTAGATCGACAAGTTCAAAGCAGATGTGTGGTTGAGATAATCCAGGCATCACTAACGCCGCCTTTCTTCTTCTATTTGACAAGATTCTGGGTCTGGAGATGTTGCTGGGCAGTGAGGACCTTTGGCCCGTTCTGCTGGGTTTGACCGTGGTACCGACTGTACTGCAGATGGGTCTGCTGCCCTTCTGCCCCGAGAGTCCTCGATTCCTCTACATCGTTCGGAGTCAGGAGCATCACGCCAAGAGTGGTGGGCGGAACCGCCGTCCCACACATTGTTCTTGAAACGCCTCTTTGCCTCTCGATTGTCTGAACTCCTCCCATTTGTCCTCTGAACAGGCTTGAGGAGGTTAACAGGCCGGCAGGAGGTGGGTGACATGTTAGCAGAGATGAAAGAGGAGAAGAGGAGGATGGACATGGAGAGGAAAGTCTCCATCCTTGAGCTCTTCCGCTCGCCTCTTTACCGCCAGCCCATCGTCATCTCCATCATGCTGCAGCTCTCCCAGCAGCTCTCTGGAGTCAATGCAGTTGAGTTCTGATTGTACTCAGAGCATTAATCAAGTCCCAAAACTTGACCCGGGTCAAGTAATTTGGATCTGTTTAATCCCGCTTCCAGATTTTCTACTACTCCACCAGTATCTTCATGAAGGCAGGAGTCCAGAGTCCGGTCTACGCCACAATAGGAGCCGGAGTTGTAAACTGTGCCTTCACTGTGGTCTCGGTGAGATGTCTGTGTCCTGGCTCGCTGGTAGCCTCGCAGTAACATTTAGTTTGAAGTATTTGGGAGACTTCATACAGCCTTGCTTTGAGCCACATTAAGTCAACAAGTGTGTCTCTTTCTGTGTTTAACTCTGTAATCAAAGAGTAAATAAGATAAGAGGAGGCTAGTCAATTGTTTTCATGTTGAGTCCTTTTTCCAGCTGAGTTGTCATTAAAAGAAGCAGAAATATAATATTCCACATGTTAAATCATTGGTGGAGGCATATATCCACCAAACTTGGATAAGAAATAAGTTTGAGCTCTGCAAGGCAAGAGCCTCACAATAAATGCTACACCACAGTGTAGACCCTCCACCTGTTTCCTCATTCACAGCTTCTTCCATATCTGTGCTCCCTCAGACTTTCTTATTAAACACCTGATACTAAAATTATCTTGCTTTGATTCTTATATTGTAAGACTGCCCACACTGAAGAGTGTTGTAGTTAATGTGACCCGGTAATGTCAGTGTGCTCACACTGCAAAAATACTAAACTTCAGCTAGCATTTGGAGTTCATGTCTGAACTAGACCAAACTGATTAGTTCAATTGATTTTTAATATTCAGTCAAACTAAAAATATGTCTATTCTGGTCAGCTTTGGTTAATAATTGATAAAAGCTAGGAAGCTGAGTTTGCAAACATGCTAGCAACTTTAGCTTAACCTTGTAAGTCTCAAATATTTTTGTAAAAACACATCAATAAGGCACTGAGAGAACAAATTTTGTCCATTTTGCTCAGAAATGAATAAAAGTTAAACTTTTTCATTGTCTTCCTGAAATAAACAGCTGTTCCTCGTGGAGCGGATGGGTCGGCGGACACTTCACATGTTGGGTTTGGCTGGAATGTGCCTTTCTGCTATTATCATGACCATAGCTCTGGCTTTACTGGTAAGCAACCCCAACTTTCAGGTTGAATTGTTACTTGTTTTTTGTCTACCAATGTTACAAAGCCCAATAAACCGCATAAACGACTCCATCGTTTCCTCCACCTGACAGGACAGCATTCCTTGGATGAGCTACATTAGCATGCTAGCTATCTTTGGCTTCGTGGCCTTCTTTGAGGTGGGTCCAGGTCCCATTCCTTGGTTCTTTGTAGCTGAGCTGTTCTCTCAAGGCCCGAGGCCGGCTGCCATGGCTGTGGCGGGCTTCTCCAACTGGACCGCCAACTTCATCATCGGCATGGGCTTCCAGTACATTGCTGTGAGTACCATCAGCATTCCAAAATATGGGGTCTTGCAAATGTTTTGGACATTTTTTCCCACTAAATTCACCCTTATCTCCTAAATCTACTTCCCCAGGATCTATGTGGGCCTTACGTGTTCCTGATCTTCGCGGTGCTGCTCCTTTTTTTCCTTATCTTCACGTTCTTTCGGGTGCCAGAGACCCGGGGAAAGACATTCGACCAGATCGCAGCCAACTTTAATCAGCACTCGGCGGCTGGCATGATGGATATGGACATGGAGCTGGACAAGCCCAGCACGGAGCTGGACTACCTGGGGGATGAAAGCATCAACTGAAGAGTCCAAACAAAACCAAACCAAAAAACAAACTGAGTACAATATAAGGTGAAGTTTGTGTATGGACCCTACTCCAAAATTTTTATTTTCTGACATATTTTGAGATCTGTAGTCATATTGATATAGCTTGTGGTGCCAAAGCAGTGTTAAGATGAGTGTGTGACAGCATGGAGGTTTCTGGAGCTGTGGTTTGCTGGTACCACAGCGGTTCGCTAACTGGTGGTTCTGGTCGTTGCTCTGACAGCTCAAAGCCTTTGGGTTAAGAGACTGACTGATGAAGAACAAGAAAGAGGCATTGACTGCCGGTGTGAGATGATTTCGTTCAGTGCTGATGAACTCAGACCCAGCACTGGAAGATGGGAAAATTTTGGAATTCCTGCACTTTATAAAGAAAGACTTAGGCGAACGGAGGTACAGGTACTGTAGGATGGTGGTGTCCAACTTCAGTTCTGAAAGATCAAATCAGATGTAAATGGTTGAGCTACCTTCTCAACACCATGTTCTACAAATGCTCAGTAATAATTAATTTGCTTTGAGTTGTGTTCAACCAAGTGAACATCTAAGACCTGTGGGACATTTGGGTTTTGGGGACTGAAAATGGAGATCACTGATGTAGGAAGTTGACGTAACTTGATAGTTTTGACTTAAGATGGGAACACGTTAGAGTAAGGCTGGTTTGGGTTCTTCGTACGGATTTTGGAAACACACTAGTGCAGAAAAAAGTTAGTTTAACTAGTTTGCTTTACCATTCAATTTTAAAGGGGCAGCATTATGTATTTTCTTTGCGCTGTCTCGTTTTAGAGCACAATCAAATAATCTTACTTTCAGTTGTTTTAAAAATGCTGTATATCAAAAATGACATAGAAAATTTGTCTACAAAATTGAATGCATTGAAATTGGGCCTCTGTCTCTTTAAGAATCTCCCTCTCTTTCAGCCCGCCATCACAACATTCCTCTTTCAAGCCTTTGAAAACATTTTTACCAGCTTTTCACTGAGAAGTCGTTTGCATGATGAGCTGAGCAGACGCACAGCTCCACTGGGTGTTTGCTACTTGCTGCTGCCGCTAGTCTGAAGGAGCTGAGTGGGGAAGGGAGCTCTATCAGGCGGAAGCTTGGCTAGGGACTGCAGCTCCAGGAAGAAGCTCATTGCTCCTTCCAAACCCTAACACTTTTTCTCCATCATGAGAGCAAGCGTTAAGCTGCTTCGAATAGTTTGCTACTGGAGTTTCAATGATTTAAAGGACACCATGCATAATTTTTTGAAGAGGATGATATAAATCTAAAAAAAGAAATCTCAAAAATGTTGCGTAATAATGTCTCTTTTAATTGGTAAATGCAGTTCACACATTTATTAGCCTTTTCCCCATATTTTCATTAAAAGTTTGGCTATTTGGGAAGTTTAACTTTTATTCAGCTGACATTTGAATAGCAGTTGAGCCGTATTTGTAGAGAATCATTGTGATACTGTCGATATTACAATCACATAAGTTCAGATAAACAGTTTACTTTTTCCTTCACAGCATCTTGCTGATAAAGCTTGGATCAATAAGCTACACAGATTAAAACCTGATCTGATCATTTTATTGGTATGCAGATCTCGGGTCAGAACAGTCATTTCTATTAAAGCCACATTGATTAGATTTACTGCACAGCTCTAACCTGTCTGTTCCTCAAAACATTGCTAGAACCGACTTCCCATCCGAGCATAGCATCTGAGCTAGCTTGGGTCAGCCCCTAAAAAAAATCTCTCAGGTTTGTCAAAGAACAAGCTTAAAGATTGAATTTTTGTATCTATATAAAAATTGCCTTAAATAGCTCGTGTTTTTGACCTTTTAGACTCCAGCTTCTTAGAGACCAAACTCAGCTAGCAAGTGAAAAACCCAAAATCCTGATGTCTTTAAGGGTTAAAAATACCCCAAGTTAGACATAAAAAGTTAGAGCAACCCTTTAGAAAATGGAATAAACTTAGAAAAACTAAACATTTCACTCCAAAACTGTAGGAATCCTGCATCAGTCAATTCTTTACACACGTGTTCCCTTTTTAAGTTTTAATGTTTTCCAGAGATTTCAGAAAACATTTTTTTGGTACTTCATTTGTACATAGCGCTCATGTCATGGTATGTGGGTCTAAAGTTTCTACTCTGTATGCACTCCAGCCGGTGTATGGTTTTTTTGCGGATGCTCAGTGAGATTAGGATTCATTTTGTAGTTTATGTACAGTCTTTGCATCAATGCGTGTGCGCTGTTTTGTAGTGCTCATTTCTGAATATTTGCATTGAGATTTGTTTTTTTTTCAGTGGACCTGTAATTTTATGCTGTGGTTATACAAGTGATGTAAATAACTGTACAAAAGCCTCTTCATTTCCATATTATCCTATTCTAGTGAGACAAAACTAAACCAAAGTCATGATATTTGCAAACATGTTTTATTAGTTGGCATTCCAAGCACCGACATTGCACATAATCCCCTCCAACAAAAGGAAACCTAAAACTCGAGAAATAAAGTTTTTTTTTCTCCCCGCCCCATCAATCCATCCAAAGCCGGAGATGAAAGGAGCATAACGCTTCAACCGATTCAGGTGGTACCAGAACTAAACCGACTCCCAATGCAAACCACCGGCTGCACACCTGCTTGGGTTTCCCCATCAAATCAAATTAAAAAGCCAAATAAAAAAACAAGGCTGGTTCCTCTGAATACCTGATGTACCCTTATCTGGTCAGTTAAAGAAAATTTTCTTCTAAGAGGGGTTGGAATGACAGAGTCACCAAGCAGATTGTCCTTTCCCATTTCCCCCCCTAGCTTAAAGGTTTGTAACTTTTTAATCACACACCCGTCAGTATCACCTTTTCTAATCTGCCGACTCCTCGCCAACCGGTCACTATAAATGAGTTGAGAGAGAGAGCGACAGGGTGAGGGGAGGGGAGAGCAGTGCATGTTGTGAAAGAGGTCCAGCTCTCAAATTCAGGACCTACAAGAAAAACACAAAGGAGGCACAGGGATTTCAAACGGTGAAGAACCAAACATCATATGCCTCTAATCCTGAACGAGGATTAGGCTGGTCTTTAATCCTGGTTTGAGAAAAAGAAAAAATAATAAATGCTTTGTGTTTCAACTAAAGTCTAAACTTAAAAAATGTCCTTAAAGACTCCATAAAAATTGCTTTTATCCCTTTAATGCCAGCATTCCACTTTAAACCAGTCCACGTCTGTCGAGAGACCACCCGTTTGGCCCGTGATGCACGAGCGGCACAATCTTGAACTGTCCAAATCCCGTCTTCCCCCTGGGGGCTGAGGGTCTGAGACAAGCCTGGGTGCAATCACTCTGTTGGGGCTTCAACTTCTGGGGCGACCTCCGCCTGAGGGCAAACAAATTAAAATGAGTCACAGGAAACATACAAGAACACTTTATTATGCTCAACGCTTTACCTCAGGAGATTTTGGCGTTTTAGGAGAGGTTTTCAGAGACGACTTTGACGATTTGGGTGTAGATTTGTCCTCCGTTTTATTTGTGCTCTGAGGAGGGGACCCAGGCTCCGAACCAGACTTCTCTGTATCATTCTTCATGCAAGACAAAAACCAAGTACAGTTAATAGATGCATTTATTTAGAGGATTTTTCTTTTTTTAAAAAACTTGCTTTTGATGTTGAGGATTCAGAGTTCCTCTGCCTGCGCCGTCTGGACGGCTGGCGTGGTTTCTGGCCTTCTGTCGGCATCTCGCCGTTGGTCTGGACACTCTCAGGAGACTCCACCTGTTTTACCTCTGCCTGCTGGTCCTTACCGTCTTCTGACGCCGGAGGTTTCTGGTCGGCCGCAGACTGATCCCCAGGTGGGCGAGGCCGGAAGGGTCTAGATTGATGGGGAAAGAGTTTAAAACAAACACACAAAACTAGTTTGGACGTCGTCACATTCAAGTACGACTTCATGGTTACCTGCGGTAGGGACGGTAGAATCTGCGCCTTTGTGGCATCTGCTGTGTCTGATCACCTTCAGCAGCTCCATCTTTTTCCTCTCCAACCTCCCCCTGTTATTCCAGCAAATTTAATTAACGCCAAAGTAAAACAAAAGAAATAAACCCCCTAAATGTTCATTCTGCTTTGCCATACATTTTGGGTACTAAGTCGCGGTCTGCGTGGTCTACGTCTCCGGGCTGGAGGCCTCGTCTCCTCCGTTTGCTCGCCCTCTGGCGCAGGAGCTTGGTCATCGGCTGGTATACTCTGATCTGCAGGACGAGGATTGCGAGGGAAGAATCGTCGACGGAAACGGCGTTTGTTGGGAGCGTAGCGGCTGCCTTTAACCGGAATGCCACCCGGACCCGTAACGTTGGCCGCTTCCGAGCCCTGTTGGGACAACGCACCAGTTCTTGAACAGGCTAGAGCTTTCGATGCCAGAAGAACCAAAACACTCCTTCGTTCTCACCTTAGTTGCTTCAATTACATCAAACTCTACAACTTCCCCATCTCCAACACTTCGGAGAAACTTTCTAGGATTGTTCTTCTTGATGGCAGTCTGGAGGAAGAAATCAAGTCAAAGAAATGGTACGATCAAAGCAGGATGAAAAACCAAAACTTAATCCTACCTGATGAACAAAGACGTCTTCTTTAGTGTCATTTCTGCAAGAAATTATAGTTTAGCAGTTGCACCAGATTGGGGGATTCTTACAGTAACGCACAGTATGAAGTGGTACCTGTTAATGAAGCCATAGCCATTACGGACGTTGAACCATTTCACTGTGCCTTGAACTGCCATGGCTGCAACAGAAGATTTAACAAATTTGTTTTTCCCCCTTCCTTTTTACATAAGACATGGGCATACAGGCCATTTTACAGAAACCATGCTGTTATCTTGCCCTCATCAATCATTAACAGTCAGACTTTGAAACCAGGTCTGATCTGGGTCACGAGGGAGGGAAGTGGAGCAACAACCTATAACCTATTTAACACCTTCAGGAGGCAAAAGGCAAGAGTCATGATTCATTAAACAATCATTTCAGCTTTTGTCGGGAAGCATTTTCTGCTCGAGTCCAACCATATCGTTTAATTGGTTCATGTGTTGCTTAGGCAAATGATTTGCAGCTGTGAGGACTTCACCATATCTGGGCCGTGTGCTCACAATGTCAGGAGGGCAGTATACATTTCTCATTTGCCACAAAAATGAGGAAATGCATGTAGTACCAATTGAATTCTTTCTGCAATATGGAGATTGGATGTTTAAAAGTACCAACACGTGTACGCCCTGTAAATGAAGCCATAATTATGTATTGTTTACAGTGCTCACCTTGTAAATGGGATCGCCCCAACCACCCTCGCAATTTTGACACGTCAAAGGAAAGCAACATACCTCAAGACTTTGAAAGTGCACAAGTATTAAGAATGGGACTTAACGCAGGTAATGCGCCCTAAAACAACCAACCAGACTGGCTTGCGACTCTTCCACCCTCTCTGCACCCACCTATAACCTTCCTCTCCGGCTGCGGCTCGTCGTCCACCGGGGCCGGTGGTGTTGGAGCCCTCGGCGCCTCGGAGTCGCTCATCCTCGCTCCTGCTGCTGTAGTTTGGGGGACTGTCGCTCCTGCTGGCTCCGCTCCCCGTGGATCCGCTGCTGTTCTTGAAACTTTTCTGCCCGCCCACGGTTAAGGTTTTATCTCGACGTCACGTCGCGCTGCCGGACGGAAGCCGCGCCCTCATTGGTTTCACGCGGGCACGAGCTGGAAACCGATTGGCTGCGAGAAGTCGGCAAATTGGACGGGAAACAGTGGCAGGTGGGGAACAGGTAGGAGTGAGAGGAGATGATTTATGTCACCGGAAGTGGAAGGAAGTTTGATCTAAATCGAGTTTATGGCGCGTTTTTATGCAGACTTTAAATGGTAAATGTTGTTAAATTTCAATCCAGTGTTCAAGTCAGCCTGTAACGAGCCACCGGATTATAATCTCCTGTTTTAAATTGTTTTACAACTGGATTTAGTTTAACTGCTTGAGTGAATAAATTCAGCCGGATAACATAAAAAAAAAATCCTAAAACACATTTTTAAAAATATGTTAAAGCTGTCATGAGGTTTTACAGAAATTATCCTGATGCCTTCGATGTGAATCGAAATTACCTAAATTAAACCAAATCTAACTGAATTAAACTTTGTTGGCCTAAATTTACAAGGAATGAAAAAAATATAACTGAAAATGAACTAAATTAAAATAAACTGAACTTGATTGAGCTGAATTACTCAATTAAACTGAGTTGAAAAAGAACTGGAAATTAACAATGTGGAAATTAATTTCAGATTGAATTGAGATTAAATTGATTAAACTTTGATTAGCTAAACTGATGGAAGTGGTCCAGAAACAACTGAACTAAACAGAACTGAATGAATTGAACTGAACTGAACTGAATTAATCATACCAGAGTTGAATTGAACCTAATCGAAGGGAAGGGAAGTAGGATTAAGCTGAAATGATCTGTACTGAATTTAATAGAACTAAATCAAATGGGGTGAAAATGTACTCAGTATAAATGAACTGAATTGATCTAAGTTTAATTGATTAGGACTTTCCTGCTTTCAGTCTTTCATGATGTGTTTTTGGTGCTACAACCAACAAAATCTGCAATTTTGAGATTTATATAAACCTAAAGTTTTAATTATCCATTCAATTGTTTATTTGTGGCACAGGGTGTTGGCGTTCAGCATCCTTGAGTCACTCTCTGTATGGAGTTTGCATGATGTCCATATCCATGCTTTGTTTCTAATTTGTGTTCTCCAGCTTCTTCCTAAACCTCATAAGCGCTTGCTAACGTAGCCATGCTGTACAGTAAAAATGCCTGTGGTGAATTAACACCCAAAAGTGTCTATATGTGTCCCAGTCAGCTGATGTTAAATTCAACAATACAGTGTCACATTAACATTACAATGGTGTGAGTGTTAAATTATATTAAAAGTAACACCAGTGTAGTGTTGATCACAAAACATAATGTGGCGTTAAAAAAGTAAATAATTGACCCCACAAGGTGCCAATATCAATCAAATCCAGTGGAAAATATTCAAAACAATAAACAGAAATGGAAAGTTTAACTTTTCTTAAACCCATTTCCGTATTTTTTTTTTTAAATGTTAACTTAACAAAAAAAATTGTGTCAATCTTTTAACACTTTCAATAGTGTTACTTTAACACCTGCTGACTTGGACACACTTTTGGGTGTTAATTCAACACTGGCATTTTTGCTGTGTGATATCACTCTGAGAAGTCGACTGTCAAAGTTTCAATTAGATCAGTTAGATGCTTTCAAAGAAAAAAAAAAGCGTAATTTTTTTTAAATATCTGCGATCTGTCATTAAAAGTTGGCTTTATAAAACAGCAGTAGCTTAATTCACATTTTGCCTTTAAGTGCAGCCTGCATAGGTCACTGCACTCCAGTTTCAAACCACTAAATTTAACTCAGCCCCTCTGAGAAGAGCCAAGATCAGCAGCACCATTTGCTGCACACTTGTGGCCATGAGTGCAGAGCAAGAAAATAGTTACAAATATAGATTGAGATTCCTGGTGGGACAGAGAATACAATAAAATAGAGCTGGAAAGAGAGTCCACTCCTCAAGATGCAGGATAGTGTATGAAAACACACGTTGAGCTTGTAAAATCTCCAATATGCTGATTAATAATGTGTCATTTTAATAAGGTGCGCAACAGAATTTCATCTTTTAGCTTGAATCCGCAGAGAAATTATAAAAGCAGAGCAGAAATAGCGGGCGCCATTTGTAATTTAGATTCATAGCGTAAAACAATGTGTCAAATACTTTGCTGACTTTGTAACCGGACAGAGTGCAGCGTCTATCACACAGTAAGAGACCAGGAAGAGAAGCATGAATGGTCCATGTGCGATACACATCAGATTGTTGAGGTTTCTTTAACCCGCATCTGCATGACGGAGACGTCAAGCTACGGCCAGTTAGCCAGCAGCTAAGAGGAAGAGCGGCAGCTCTTCAAAATAAAAGTCTTTCAGCGGGGAGGGAGGAGAGCGGGGAATTAAGCACAGAGATACAGTGACGAATAACCTTTGTATTAAAAGAAGGAACAGATATTTAATGAGTGTAGCAATTCTTCGTGGCAATACTGTTATGATCATGAAAAAAAGCTGGTTTTCTTATATCAAAGTGTGTTTCTAAAGCTCAAATTTTATCTGAATTTGGTCCATATTTCCTAGTAAATTAATATGTAGACAATGTGGATGTAGAACAACAAGATAAGAAACATTTATCCAAAAGATAAATTAGATGCTGAGTTTCTTTAAAGAGGTGAACGTGAGTCAAACTTGACCAGATCTAAAGTTTTGGAGAAAGTGTATTGAAAAGTCTTGGTGGAAGTAATTAGACATAAGGTGATCTGTGTCAAATGTTTTTATTTTTTAATTTAATATTTCAGGAGTCTGCAACATTTACAATCCAAAGATTCATTTTTTTTTTACCTAAATCCAGCCGCATAAGGCCATAGCTTAGATTTGTATATGTTACATGATCTTTTGATAAAAATGACAACTTATGAGTTTTAATAAATTTCTCCTCTGGGAAATGTGTTGTTTTTTCAGAGCCACCATTTTATTTCTGTTATTTGCATAAAGCAAATATAAGTCTTTCAAAAAGCAGATGGATAAAACTTTCTTCTTTGAGAAAAATGTTTGTGGAAAAAGATACAACAAAGTTTTCAATTGACAGAAAAAAAAAATCTGCAAATATCAAGGGTATTTTTTTTAAATGTAATTCCATTGTTAAAAAAAAATCAGTACGTTTATTCCGTATTGTAAAAATATTAGTGATCATTTTTAGATATATTGAGAGCCATTTCAAGTCCAAAAAGTCACTGGTGTTATATAGTTCTACATAACAACTTGATATGTAGAACCATGACGCAAAACAGAATAAATATTTCTCATACATATATTTTATCTCAATAAAGACAACATAATCCAGTTAAAGACAAGCAGTGTACTGAGTTTTGTGAGTGTTTTATTGTGAAAGAGCCAACAACAGGAAGTGGATGATGTCGATGTTTATGTGTTGATTATGTCGAAGCGGTGCTGGGAGCTGGATGACAGCAGCAGACAGAGAGAGAAGCGGCACATCGCACAAACAAGCGGGCTTTGGATCGGTTTCGGCCCGGCGGCTGCTTGGAGTGAACGGCTTCCTCTGCTGGAGGCAAACAGCAAGTCTGGACATCACTGAAGGGGGAAGGAATGAGTCAGAGAAATAATAAAAAATATCAGCTAAAGACTAAGTAATAATAATAATTTTTTAAAAAATTATAAAAAAAAAAAAAAAAAAAAAAAAAAGGTGTGAGCGACGTGGTTTGGGAGGACCCGAGGCCGGACCGCACAGTGACCACACCGCCGCCGCACTGCCATCAACACCGGAGAAAGTCAGC
>CAEGAF010002702.1:0-15774 GCA_903067075.1 Micropoecilia bifurca
GTGTGTGTGTGTGTGTGTGTGTGTGTGTGTGTGTGTGTGTGTGTGTGTGTGTGTGTGTGTGTGTGTGTGTTAGCAGTAGGAAATGTAAAATTTACTTGGAATGTGATCATTTCAGCCTAACTTAGCTGAATGTATGTAGTCGGTGCCTAACAGAACTCGGTGTAAAAGCTCGAGGAACAATAAGCTTTAGTGAAACTGACGAACGCTGAAGAAGCAGGTACTCGAATCAAGAATGTTGAGCTTCAGAGAGATTAAAACTGACATGACAACAAGCAAACCTCAACATGTCTTTTGTAAGTCACTTCAACAATATTACCAACCCTCGCCAGCTGTTAAAAAATGAATCCCTCGTTAGAAACACAGAACTATTCTTAATATTTTGTGTTGCATCTTTGGAGCAACTTCCAGTCTGATGTTGTTAAATATGTCGGTAATGTTATTGTTAACAACTAAAATTATATCCTAGTCTGTTTTTTTTTCTAAATGTTTTGCATTTGCACTGTTCAGTTAAAGAGATGAAATTGAAGAAAAAAATCTTTTTTTAATAATTTTTCTTTTCACTTTACAAAAAAACTTCGGATTTAGGTCCGGGTTTTAGTTTCTTACTGGACAAAAGCATCCCCTCAGCATGACGCTGCCACCACCCAGTAGGTTTCATTACTTCTGCCGCTGTACTCAGAACCTCTAATTGTTGCGAGTCCAGATTTTTATTTGTAAAACTTCACAATTACAGAATTCCAGTGACATTCTCAGATTTCTGGTTGTGATATGAGAAGTTCCAGGGTTGTTTCTGTAATTCCACAACAGTGACATTCCACACTTGTGGTCCTCCAAGCCCCTATTATTGAAGATGTTGCTAATGTTTTGGTTAGCAAACACAGTTGTTTCACCCAGGATTTAGTTAATTACTTTTGTTCAACTGCCCGTCTCCATAGAGGCCACAATAAATTGGAACATGTTTTCTAAGACTTTCCTTTCTACAACCGCATGAAAATGCAACGTTCAATCTGCGAAGCACAAACGTTTTAACAATTGGTCAAACAAATTTATTTTAGTATGAATATCTATATACTGAAAGCACCTTGCCGGAGGTTACTTCCCCCCACATTCTTCAGCACAGGGTTACAGTGCAATGTCAAACCTTCTTGTATTACCAGTAAGCTGATTGACCTTCATGCATTGCGACATGGACACACTTGTAAGTGCTTTACATATTAGCGTATTTTATGAGCTGCAGATGAAGAAGTATTGTGTACCTTTGTCCTATTAAAAAGAGCTATTTTCATATCTGCCTGTTCATTTAAGTGTAATAGAGAGAAAATCCTAAAACCACTTTATATTTGCAAATTGTGTACAATCATCTATAGCGAGTTGGAGAACCATATAGTTGCTTTATAATGTTTTATAGAAATCTCTAGCTTTATTTTCATGGAAAGATTTTACTATTAAGGCTAATATTGGGTTCTTTTAGGAAATCTCCCTGCATTGCGAGGTTGTGTGAAAGGTACGTTGGACTAACGATGAGTATTTGTTCAGAGATCAGGGCAGTGCTGCCAAAGATGCTTTTCTGACTTAAGTGTGTGTGTTTTGCACATATTCTGTGAATGTTCTGATCATAAGCCATTTATTTCAACAACTAAGACGAATGTATGTTCAATAAATACACTAAATTTACAAGCAGTGTTGTCTGGGTGACTTCCTGCCATCTTGTTTTGGCATCAGCGATGGAAGTTTAGTGTGGAGTAATGATGAATAGAGAGACTAAAGCAAGTCTTTACCCCATCACTTACTGATGATGTGTCTTACAACTGTGTGAGAAGTGAATAAAAGATTTATTAAATAATAGTTTTGTAGGTTCTCTCTGTGTGTGATTGAGTGAGTGCATGGCTATTTGTCCTGTGTGCTGCCACTAAAAGAGCCTTGTCTACTGACGGACGGAGATTTGTACCGGCCCTGTACGATCCTCCAAGGATGTGCAGGTACAGACAGTGAATGACTTGAGTGAATGTGGGAAATGTATGTACGACCACTTTCAGACACTACAGAACTACAGACATTTTCTAGCCGAGAACAATTTTTGATCCCAAAAATGCTGAAATCAGAGCTTAGTGAGCCACCACACACAGGCCAACACAAAAAGCAGCAATAGCTGCTCTTTGTGTTGCGCCACTTCTCAACAACGTCTGAAGTGTCTCCTCTTTACCAAGCAGGAAACTGGCTACACTGTTGCTGTCACAAAGCCGTCTATTTAGATTAAAACAAACTAAATTTTATTTAGAAAATGCGGTGCCAGAGGCTGGAGGAGGAATTCCCACAGAATCCATGTTATCTAAAGTCCAATGTGACGCTTCCACAGCCAGTGATGACTTGAGGCGCCGCGTCGTCTGCTGGTGATGGTCCACTGTGTTTTCTGAAGTCCAAAGACGAGCACAGCCACCTACCGGGACGTTTTCATGGTTTCTTCTGCTGACAAGCTTATGGATATGCTGAGTCCAACTTCCACCTGGACTTGGCACCTACCCACACTAATGACACCTGATTCAATCAGTATGGTACCTTTGTTACTGACCGACAAGCCAATTATCCTGACCTAAGCCCTCTTACAGAACCTAGGGAGTATTGTCAAGAGGAAAATGAGAGACTATAAACACACTGAGGACATGTAGCAGTCCCAGCTACAAGCTGAGCTCCTGAGGCAGTAATTATGCATAACTCAATAAAGTCCAGATTAAATTAACATTTATATACACAGGCTCCTATGCCACACTGCAGTCACAGCCTAAAACCCCCTTTTACTGACATCTATTCTGATTTTTTTTTTGACTGACTTGGATAAAAAGCAACTCTTTTACGATTTAAAAGACGTAACCTTATGAAGTTAAGGACGGTCTGGATAAGATTAATCTTTTGGACTGTGGTTCGGGAGGAAATCCAGCAGAGGGCGCGACCGATCAGGAAGTTAAAACCGTACTGCTTTGTTTTTAAGCGTGACTCAAGTTCTCTATTCGGCCTTTAAATTTTGTAGGAACCGGTGATAATGGCTCGCCACTATAGGTAAGACGTACTTAATCTTCCCGCTATGTGCTATTTGTAAGTGACGTTTTACAGCTAACATGGCGAGGTGTGTTCCGACTTAAATGTCCACATGTAGTCCGAGACGGGGACATAAAATTATGCCACAATAACATTTATTAAGTTACTCTGCACATTTTAATTATTCTGTAAGTTTTCTGTAGCAATAGCCACCTGTTTATTAATGCAAATACAGCCATTGTCGCCGTCAAGACTATAACGTTGGCATTGAGAGTTAATGATTGACTATTCTTTTTTTTTATGCGCCATTGGAAATGATTTCTCTGACAGCAGAGTTCACGAGGATGTCAAGGTAACGTGACGTTGTTTTGCCCTCCTTCATACAATTACAAATTTAATTTAAGGTCTATGGAAGCCCATTTCCGCCACTCTGTTAAAAAATAAAAAATAATTAACTCATCATAATGAGATGATTGTAATGAGATACTATCTCATTATAATGGGATAAATTGTTTTTATTTTTTTAACTGGCAGAAATTATTTATATTATTAATTAATTTTTAATTGTTTTTATTAATTATTAATATTAATTCTTTTATTTATATTTATGTCAGTTTTGGTCCTCCATAGAAATGGGCTTCCATAAAGGTCACTAAAATTGGCTAAATTTAAAAAAAAATTTTAGATGATAAAACTTTGGAAGTTGACATCCCTTTCTTATGCAGTGATGCCAAGCTGTGGTGTTGGGACTCAACTGTTGTAATTCTCAAGTGAATTAATTAAAGGATTCAGTTATTGAAAGTTCTTAGTAATTATGATTTGGTTGATAGGTGACTGAATTTTTTAAGTTGAAAATGCAGTCACCAAGGGAAAGACCCAGAATGTCATGCACTGATTAATTATTTCAGCAATCATTTAAAAAAACAAACTACTCCACTCAATACTTTTGAAACCTAAAATCATACCAGGTTCTCTCACTGCAGCACTGTTTAATCCCAAGCAGTGAGGTGAGAACGTAAAGGTAAATTCTCCAGCCATATTTGTCCTCATTTGTTGGTAACTGATGAAAGATAATCCACTGACGACTAGAATAATTCATCTTTACTTCACACTAGCTGAAACCTCACGTTCATACTATTAAGAGCTCAGCCTAAAATCAGAGAAACAAGTAGTCCTGTCTCAACATATTGAAGTCAGAATCATAATGGGCAAAAACAAGAAGATATTTAGCTAAACCCCTAGCTAGTTACTTAAAAAAAAGAAAAAAAAGCTCGCTACATATAATTTGGCACCAGAACAGAGAGCTTTACTGCAGCTGCTGCTATCGTTGCATCCATCCATCCATCCATCCATCCATCCATCCATCCATCCATTTTCTGCCGCTTATCTGGGGTCGGTTCGTGGGGGCAGCAGCTTCAGAAGGGAGGCCCAGACCTCCCTCTCCCCAGCCACCTCTTCCAGCTCCTTGAGGGGAACCCCAAGGTGTTCCCAGGTCAGCTGAGAGACATAGTCTCTCCAGCGTGTCCTGGGGCATCTGGACGCCTCCCTGGTGATTTGCAAATTCTGCCAGGTCGTTGCAGAATTTGCAAATATATGAAGTCTTCCAGCAGTGGCATCAGGAATAAAGCTATATAGAGGATGCGGTTTACCCTGTCGTCAGTGTTTGAGCTTTTCCATGATAAACAGGATTATTATGGAAAGAGGCTCCAGAAGACGTCGGACCTGAAGACAGGCGCCTGCGTGGCTCCAGCTCAGCCCCTCCCAGCCTTCATACGGGAAGCCCTGAAGAAAGTTCACCCTGAAGTTTCTAACAAGTAATTAGGGGAGAGGGATACTTTTTCCTTTTTTTTTTATTTTGACATTGAAAAAGAGCTTTGAGATCGATCTGTTTCTGATCCCCCCCGACCAGATACTACGGGTGTGGTCTGGTGGTGCCGGAGTCCTTGGAGGGCTACAGGATTCTGGACCTGGGCTGTGGGAGTGGAAGGGACTGCTACATGTTAAGTTTGCTAGTTGGGGAGAAAGGTCATGTCACTGGCATTGACATGACTGAGACTCAGGTAGGGAGCAACGGCATTACGAATGCAGCCATTAAGACAGACCACAACATATCAGCCAGCTGTCGAGTTCAAGAGGATTTCTGGCTTTAAAAAAGACATTCATTGGGACAACTTCACAAAGTCTGTCGCAAGTTTGAAAAATTACTTGATTTATTCTTAGTGTAAATTATTGAAGAAAAAATGCAGAGTAGTTGGTAAACTGAGTCTTGTTTAGGGGTAGAAGGTTTTTAAGCATGTTCACAAGAAGTGTAAATGGCTAAATTTTAACTTTACAAATGTTTAAACTAGAAATGTTTGACTCAAAATGAATGTGAAACACAAATGTTCCGAATAAACATCCTAAAAACCCAGATATTTGTCTTCCATTAAAGCTTGAAGTGGCTAGAAAATATATGGATTATCACACGAAGGAGTTCGGCTACGAGAAGCCAAACGTGAGTTTTGTCCAGGGCTACATTGAGGCCTTATCTGCGGCGGGTCTGGGAAAAAACTCGTTTGACATCATCATGTAAGACACGATCCTTACTTTGTCAGGTTTTCTTCTTCTTCTTCTTTTATCCTGTTTGTAACATTGTTGATTTTTTATATTGCTTAGCTCAAACTGCGTAGTGAATCTCTCCCCAGACAAGAAGCAGGTTCTGGCTGAAGCGTACAATGCACTCAAGGTGCGCAGCTTCATGCTTTTACCAGTTGTTTTATTATTTTTTTAATTACTATATATTTGAAGTTAGATTGCTGTTGTGATATTTTCTGCAAACGTGTGTCTCCTCAAGGACGGGGGTGAGCTGTACTTCAGTGACATCTACTCCAGTGGAAGACTGACAGAGGAAATTAAAAATCACAAAGTGCTGTGGGGTGGGTCACGAATATTTTCTGCCACCACATAATCAAACAAATCCGGTATTTAAAAAAAAAACAAGAAGTAATAAATCAGAATTTAGTGGCAATTAAATTCTAGGTAAAAGATTTTTCTATTTACAATGAAAGAAAACATTTTCATCAGTTTGATATGATAGAAAAACATTTCTGTTAAAAATGAATGACGCCTGTTTATGACGAAACGGACACAAGTAATTGTTTTTTTTATTTTTTATAATAATTGTATTGTAATTAGAAATGTTTTTCCTGTCAGAGCGTCACAATAAAAGCCTTTTGCGGTTTGAATGTGTGCACGTTTTCCCAATGCTGTCAGCTAACCAGCAATTCACACAACTTCGTAGTTGACTAGTATCAGTAAGGCTTTGTTCCATAGTTTCTGTTGTCTGTCTCATAAAGGTTGGATGATCTTTGCAGGTGAATGTCTGGGCGGAGCGCTGTGGTGGAAGGACCTGCTGCAGCTGGCCGAGGAGGTGGGCTTCAGTCAGCCACGGCTGGTCACGGCCACCGTCGTCGCCGTTGACAATAAAGAACTGCAGGACGTGCTAGGTTTGCTTTGTAGAACAGCCAGTTCTACTTAATTATATTATATATGACCAAAAGCTCTTTTGTTGTGTTTTTACCTTTTCTGCACCTTCTCTGGCTGTGCAAAACCGCCACCTCTCAGTGTATTTTTACATTTCGGTGAACTTAAGTTGTAAGGAACGTCGCACCTGTGTTCATACAGGTGACTTCAAGTTTGTTTCTGCCACATACCGCCTGTTCAAAGTCCCCAAAGGCAAAACCAAGACCTGCCAGGCCATATATAATGGAGGCATCACTGGGGCAGAGGATATCTTCCAGTTTGACTGTCACTACACCTTTAAGGTCTGTACACATCCTGCGTTATGATGTAAAAAAAAGAAAGCTCCGTGTTTAAACGGCTGCATTCAATACAGACCAATGAAGTGGTACAGGTGGACGGAGAAGCAGCTTCCATCCTGACGCATTCCAGATTTGCAGAAGACTTCACTTTCCAGCCACCAGGGGGCTCCTGTGAGCCTTGTTGCGCCAAGCCTAAGGTCAGTGTCATGCTTTTAAGTTTTTGCATGAGGATTTCTCCAGGTTACTGCATGCATCCTCTTGTCTTCATTGTTATTTAATTATTGATGCAGGCTGACACGGTGGATCCTTTCGACCTGGCCTCTCGGTCAGGAACTCGAGGGGATTGCTGCAGCACAAAATCTGCCGACTGCTGCAAATGATCACAGGACCACTGAGAAATGCAGCAGCATGCTGTATGCTGTGTGACTGTCTTTTTTCAGTAAGATTAAGATCAGACACGTCAGATGAATAAAATTTCTTAACTTTTCATGTTCCAAATGTGCCTTTACACCGTTTTCTAAAAGAAGAGCGATGGCTGTGAAATGTCACAAAAGGACCTTTTTTTTGCTTTCCTGAAATCACTTTCTAAATTAAGGATAATGGAAAAATAGCTTAAATCAGAAAAAATCTGAGTAAAGATTACTACAAAATACCTTGCTATTCTTCACAGAGCACAAGTGAAGGTTTTTTTTCCCCTTCTTTTACATACGCATGTAAAGTTATTTTTAATCAACAGGCTCTAACACCATCATATCCTTACTTAACCTTTGTAAGGTGAAGCTCTAGTTTCTGCTGCCACTCAGGTTCTGAGATGATTTACAGAACTGGACCTGATGACATTTCCCTGTAACGTACTCTTTGTGTAGATGAATAAATATTGTGTGCTCAAGATATCTTGCCTTATTTGTGAACATTTGGTATTTTTAGGTTTTTTTTAATCTACTTATGTGGTGTTTATAAACAGAACACAGATAATTTTAAAAATGCATGTTTTAGTTTTTAGCTTGGCTTTAATGAATTACTAAAATCCTCAAACCTTTTTGCTGTTCAGTAAAAAAATTACATTTGAACTGAAATACTAAAGTTCTTACAAAGAAAATACCCTGAAACCACCACATACATGGCTAAACATGTGCTTTAATTTGATGAAAACTGAATCCTGTAAGTTACCCTCTTAATACCAGATATATTTTTCATACACAAGTGTCAGACCCACCAACATTTTTTTATCTGTAATGACAGTGCAAGTAGTTTTGTGTTAGCCATCATTATTTTGTCTTCAGGACATTCTGACTAGCTGAACATTTTTTCCTCTTGAGTCAAGAAACTCCTATTCTCATGTGTTTTTGGAAAACTTTGTGTCCACAAAGGTCACAAGTGAAAAGTCTGTATGGCTCCCTGTATGCTCATTTAATTTAACTGCTGAGCTGAATCTTATTTCACACAAAATCAAAAGGATTCTTTCCTTCATGGATTCTCATGTATGTTTAAATGTCCTCCCTGGTTACATTCATTTACCCTCCTTAGCCATTTCTCTTGTGTTTGCTTTGACCTAATTTATTAAGGAAGTATGAATGTTGTGTCTAAAGTTATAGCGCACAGCATGAAATGAATTGTATCTTCAGATTTAGACCACTCTAAACCTTTATCTAGATTAATGTACTCCATTTTATAATGGTAGATATTATTAAGGCATCGACCTGACTGTGTGAGTTGGGTCATATCCTTCTGTAAAACGCACGTTCACTTGAGTTTAAAGGTGGGAACGGATGGCTGGGCATTCTCCTCTGGGAAGAGGGCATAATTCATGATTCCAATAATTACAGCACTCAGTTCCAGACCATCATTTTGTAGTTATCATATTTTTTCTGAAATGATGTATTGTTTTTACCAGTACTAGATCTTTTACAAAGTTCCATTTTTCTCTCATCGGTCAAAAGAATATTTTCCCGAAAGTCTTGAGCTGCTGTTTTTTGTTTCCTTTTGGAGATTTGAGATGAACCTGTGTGCTCTTTTTGGTCAACACTGATGGTCCATCAGTCTTGGATGTTTCCTCTGGATCCTACTCTCTTATTGTTGCTGTAGATGCTTTTCAAGGTATCTCTAAAGGCAACACCTAAACCGGTCAAGTGATTTCAGTGAGGCGATTGCAGGGCCAGAGAACCGCTTACGATTTGACCATCATTACACTTTCATGGTTTGTATATCCTGTATGATAAAAAAACAAGATGCATGCACTGTGTCTTCACGATCGTAAATATGTCCAGACTCAGCAGACCAGTGAAGGTGGATGGAGAACATGTCTTGACACCATTCCAGCTTTGCAGAGAACTTCAGCTTCCTGCCACCGGGTGGCTCCTGTGAGTCTTGTTGCGTCCAACATAAGGTTAGTGTCACATTTAAATTCCTGCATGAGGAATTCTCCGATTTATTTGTTTGTTTTGAACCACTGGAGGTCAGTGTGTGTCTGGGATCAATCCGAAGTGTGTGACACACCCAGGGAGCCCCGCTGTGTGCACAGTCACAACTACACATGTGTGCACCGGGACGCCCGCTGCACTCTCTCTCCCACATACCCACTGAAACATGCATACGCACACATCCACACGCAAGAAGGTCAAGCAGCTGTCTCGGAGTCATAACCAGAGTGTGGAGTCATGCCGGGGAACCTTGAACAGGAAGGAATGTTCTCTTCTCAGCCAATGGAATGCCATCTTATCAGCTCCTATAGTCATTTGGCGCACATACACGTACTTATTTGTTACGGAAAACGAGTCCTTAAGAGTCATCCATCAATAATAAATGAGTTGTTACATCTCAACAGTCACTGATGTTTGATTGCTTTGGAAACACAGTCACTGTCGAGGCTTGTAGACGTATCCGAATGTGGTTTGCCCTCTGGACGCCCCCGGGACCCCTGAAGGGAAAGTGACCCCGGGTGATGAGGGATCGTTTGCTGTGTTTGAGTGGTGTGAAAGTGGTGATTTCCTAAACATCCACAGTGCTACTTAGCCGTGCAGCACGACTGCAAATGCGTGCCAAATACAGTGCTGCATAATGATCACGACGAGCTTGGTTATCGTGATTGAGACACGGTTGTACATCTGACATTTGAACGGACACAGTGTGTTCTTGTGTGTGTGTCTGTACGGGTGCGGACGTTCTACACTTCTGATGTCTTTATTGCTGTTGAATTATTGATGCAGGCCGACATGGTAAATCCCTTAAAACTGGCCTTTCAATCTGCCAGCCCAAGGCCTCATTTCAGCCACAGGGGGATGCTACAGCACAAAATCTGCTGACTTCTGCAAATGATTGTGCAAAAAGGACTCGGCAATACAGGCCCAGCAGCGTGCTGTGCGTGAGTGATTTTCCGACTGATGCAATGAAACTGCATTAACGTCTGCTTATGAATGATTGTCATTTGTTTTGCTTGACACTACAGGAGGCCAGCAGCACTAATAGATTACGAGGTTTGCATTTTTGCATGTGTTTTGAATTGTGCAGAAATAGAAATACTTGCTCTATGAGTGCGTTTAGGATGTTTACTCACAGAAAGAGGATTGTGTTATCAAAAAAAATAAATCACCAATAAGTGACTCATCCCTGGATGAGTGTGCTGATCATGGCTCACCTTAATCTCCTCTCTTACATAAGGATGTAATGATGTTGAAACTCCAAATGGAAGTGGATGCAAATGGGAACTACAAAATAATGTACCTACACTTTGTTCACTCGTCTTAATCAGTAGGCTTCATACCATTCATACATGTACCTGGCTTGTTCTAATGTATGCTGTAATAACCTTTACTAAAAAATTTCAATTGGAATAGAATAGAATATTTATCCCTAACTGAGAAATTTCCAAAAGCTAAGTTTATGTCAGCAGCAAAATAAAGTAATAGGAATATATCAGATTTTTAAAAAAAATCAAATACTTTAAAAGGACAATTAAAAAAACTAAAAAATATCAGGAAAAAAAGCAATAAATTGGATAAGTTGAAGCTAAAATACTCAAGAGAAATAAGTCACCTGTTTAAACAAACTTTAACAACAAAAGTATTTTTTAACAACTGTTGTTGGTTTATATGGACATACAATGTGTATAGCTGTTAATTTAATTATGTAATAAAATATGTTCATTTTCAATAAATGTCTGTGTAATAAGCACTGTATTTGCCAAGTTTCTAAAAATACCCAAAACTATAGGCCCCTTTCACTATACAGCGTTTTAATGTGTTGAATTTTTATATGTAAATAGCCGCAACAAAGTACTGAAAACACATTATTGTACAGTGTAAACATAATCTACTCTTTGAAATAACTTTTATTGGTCTCTTAAAAAAAATATATATATATATTTAAGTTTGTTTTTTTATCTGTCAGCCATAGGCATTGGAATAACCAGATATAAACACTTGAAATCTCTCACTGTGTGTAAGTAGTCGATTTAAAGTTAAGATTTTATTATATACATTTGTGATTGTACTATGTTGTTCTGTATACTGGTGTATTTTGTTGTGCTACCTTCTTGTGTTGTCTGTGAAAACTGTACTTAATTTAATATGTATATGTACATTTTAGAGTAGAATTGTTGGCACACACTAACTTTTTTTTTGACATTATTCTATTTTTTTATATGCTCCTGTTTTTATGACACACTTTTCTGCAAGTTGCGTGTGAAAACAATTTGTTCTTTAATTTCTGAATTATATATTTTTTTGCTTTACCTTAAGTCCACTCTCAGAAACCTTATTCTTTTCGCTCCAAACAGTCTGATGCTGACCCATGTGGCTCATCTTTTCAGTAAATCAGCCAGGAGTCGTGGGCCCCCCGAAGTGCAGGGTGCATAAAGAAGCCTGCTTTAAAAAGCCAACGGGGTAGACAGAGTCCTCTCTGCCTCCAAAGATGAGCTGCACTTGTTCCGGCATCCGATTCGCCAAGGAGGCTGCGGACGCCCCGCCCCCCCCGGGCTCAGCCGCCTCCCCTGATTGGCCCTCCCCGTCGCCCGTCTCGGGGACACAGAGAGAGGCACGAGTTGGCCTGTAAGCCTCGGCTGGCTGCTCCTCAGTGCCGGACACGTAGTGGGAAAGAGCAGGTCCCGATGCACAAGTCACGGCAGCCCTGGGCGGAGATGAAGGCGGACTCCGACTGGCTCTGACTTTTCAAAGCCCTTTTCATTCAGGAGCTCGCTTGCCCCCCCCAACACCGGTCATCGACATGGCAGAGCCCTTATCCCCGGGACCCAACGTTGCAAAAATGGCGTCACTCAGCCGGGTCCGAGCTTTGGCGATGATTCTCTTGGCTGTCGCCGGCTGCTGCTGTGTCGCCCCGGCAAGCGGCAAGGAGGGACCGGAGGAGACGGTCATCATCGGGCTCCGGCTGGAGGACACGGACGACATTTCCTTCATGGATAAAGGCTACCTGCGGGTGAGCGAGCGGTCGCGGGTGAAGCTGAGGGTCTACGGGCAGAACATCAACAACGAGACCTGGTCCAAGATAGCCTTCACGGAGCACGAGCGGAGCCGGGCGGCGGGCGGCTTCGACGGCAACGCGGGCGACAACCAGAGCCGGGAGGACGCGTCGTCCGGCTCGCATCCTTGCGGGATTAGGACTTCGGATATAATTATATTACCCAACATCATGTTGAGTCGGAGGACCTCCGGAGTGGTGGAGATCGAGGTCAAGCCCCTGCGGAAGACGGAGAGGAGCAAGGCGTACTACCTCTGCATCGCCACCTCCACGCCGCCCGTGGCGGCGGCGGCCGGGCTGCACGACCCGTGGACGGAGAACACGTGGATCTACCACGACGGGGACGACACCAAGGTGATCGTGGTGGAGGAGAAGAAGTTCCTGCTGCCCTTCTGGCTCCAGGTCATCTTCATCTCCATGCTGCTGTGCCTGTCCGGCATGTTCAGCGGCCTGAACCTGGGGCTCATGGCGCTGGATCCCATGGAGCTGCAGATCGTCCAGAACTGCGGCACGGAGAGGGAGAAGAACTACGCCAAGAAGATCGAGCCGGTCCGGAGCCAGGGCAACTACCTGCTCTGCTCGCTCCTGCTCGGGAACGTGTTGGTCAACACCACGCTGACCATCCTCCTGGACGACATCGCGGGCTCCGGGCTCATCGCGGTGGTCATGTCCACCATCGGGATCGTGATCTTCGGCGAGATCGTGCCGCAGGCCATCTGCTCCAGACACGGCCTGGCCGTGGGGGCGAACACCATCTTCCTCACCAAGTTCTTCATGCTGCTCACCTTCCCGGCGTCCTACCCGGTGAGCAAGCTGCTGGATTACCTGCTCGGACAGGAGATCGGCACCGTGTACAACCGGGAGAAGCTGCTGGAGATGCTGCGCGTCACGGACCCTTACAACGACCTGGTGAAGGAGGAGCTGAACATCATCCAGGGCGCGTTGGAGCTCCGGACTAAGACCGTGGAGGACGTGATGACGCCGCTGAGGGATTGCTTCATGATGCCCGGAGACACGATCCTGGACTTCAACACCATGGCGGAGATCATGCGGAGCGGCTACACGCGCATCCCCGTGTTCGAGGGCGAGAGGTCCAATATAGTGCATCTGCTGTTTGTCAAGGATCTGGCCTTCGTTGACCCGGATGATTGCACGCCGCTCAAGACCATCACGAAGTTTTACAGCCACTCGCTGCATTTTGTGTTTAATGACACCAAGCTGGACGCGATGCTGGAGGAGTTTAAAAAAGGTGAGGAAAAGCGTATTTGTTGTTCTCCCTGTATGGAAAGCCAAAAGTGCCACAATTCAATACATTTTAAATATATATATATATATATATAATGTATGACTTACAATAATTATTTGGAAAATTCTATCCCCAATTCAATATTTAAAGCATAGTTTTACATATTGTGTCAAAGTCAGGGTATAGTTACAAAGCTATTAATCCACTGGTTTTCATCCACAATGTGTGCCTGATCACATTCCTGATTTATATATTTTCAACCATTTTGATAGTCTTCATTTATGTTTATTCACTTTCAGAATAAGCATTAATACTACTTTTTATTAGTATTATTTTTTTCATTCTTATATATTCACATTTCAGATGCCTTCATTTTGCAATATACTTGCTTTTCACTTTACTTTTCATGTTTGCCTCTGGACCTCTCCTTTAGCGAAACTGCACTTGTCAGAAATAGTTAGTTATGCTGTGTAGTAAACATAAACTGCTTTTTAACATTCAAGATGTCTGATTGTAACAAGGTACCCAATTTTTGAGATATGATAACCTTAAGTATAGATCTGTACAAAATTAGAATGTTATTTATTTGCTTTCATTTAAAATAGATGGCATGAATCATTCAAATTGGTGCTAATATTCCACAGTTGTACTGCAACCGAGGGAAAAACACAGGAACTTTATTTCAATGGTGCCCCCAAGATGGAGCATGGCAAATGTAGATCAAGTTAAGCTAGCACTTTGTATGCGATTCGGTTATGTTTTTCCCCCCTAGTGTGTTCTTGTCTTTACGCAATTAAATAGTTAACATAAGACTAAATTTAGTGGATCCAACATACATCACAGTATTGAAATAAGACCTGCAAAGCAATAAAAAGAAAAACACTTGTTCTGCTGAAACACTTGTTTGCAAATCTGCATAAAATTAAGCATAAACTGTATGGAGATTTGCTGACAGATTTGAAAAAATACATACATGATTTTTTTATTAAGTAAATATTTGTAAATTTAATAAAGAGATCAAAAAAATATGAATACATCGTTACAGATAAATAGCTTATTCAATGATTGAATTGTGGCACCTTTGGTTCTGTACAGACCGTACTGTGTACATGTGCAATGTTTCAGGACTTGCTCCTTCACTGGTTATTAAACTGGTGTTTCACCTGTCTGCCCTTCCTCTTGAGTCAGGTAAGGTATTGGATGAGTTGTGTCATAATTTGTGAGCCAAAACTGACCTTTCATTCTGCTCTGGATACCTGTGTTGCAGCTGCAGGCCAGGTTGTTTCAAATGACCTCAGAAACAGTCTAAACCTGATTTTCAGGAGCAGAGTGAGGAGAACCTATTTCTGGCCTCCTTTTGACAAGATATTCCTTGCAGTGAACAAAACAAAACAAAACAAAACAAAATCACAGGAGCACCACGTTGGGCTTGTTTCAGCCTCATCAGCCACATCCTTAGCCACTAGCTTCCTGTAAACGGGGGAGCAGGAGGTGCCCTTATCACTCTCCATCACTTCCACTCAGTGTTAATGTTCACACTCTCCCACTCTCCTCCAGCTTTCCACAGCTGCTTACCTCGCCTCTGAAGCCTCCCTTCTCTCTCTCTCTCTCTCTCTCTCTCTGATTTGTAAAGCAGTGGGACATGTGGGAATGGTGCAACGGCGGAGCTGGGGTTATCAGGTGAGGGCATCTCGTTCGAGAACCTGCTTAAATCCGTCTCTGCCTCTCTCTCGTGCTCGCATCTGAGAGCGATGGCGGCGATAACGGCTTTTGTCCGGCGCTGGAATGCGGTTGGGTGGATAATGAATAACAGCCTCTAACACCTCTGAGCCCCCAAGTGTTTGTCCGTGCATGTCGTTCGACAAAGATGCGTAACCTCACCTGAGCTTTATTTGGCGGAGGAGGCGGTTTGATTTCCGCCCTCGCTCCCTGGGTTACGTCTGACTAAAACAAACTGCTGCGGGTCTTAGTGCAGGTTCCTCCTACAAACACAGAGCTGCAGGAGGGACAGCGAGCCCCCCCCCCCCCAGCTCATTTACCAACATTTACCGTATTTTCCGCAGTATAAGGCGCACCGGATTATAAGGCGCACCTTCAATGAACGGCCTATTTTAAAACTTTGTTCATATATAAGGCGCACCTCATTATAAGGCGCATAGAATAGACGCCACAGTTATGTTGCCACCTGTCCGGTATTGAACGGAACATGATTTGTTCCGTTCA
>CAEGAF010002707.1:0-15031 GCA_903067075.1 Micropoecilia bifurca
AACCAAGCATTTAGGGCTTAACTATGAATTGCATTTTTGTGTCATGAAAAGAGAATTTTCATATCAGAGACAAACTGTCTGCCAAATGTTAATCAGAGGCTGAAAATATTCAGCTTTCAGGTGCCATCCTGACTCACAGAAAGCTTTGAACAGATCAAATTGTCAAGCAAATGAAGGGGTAACTTAAAAAAACAGAAGAAGGAAAGAGACTTTTGAATTAGACAATGTTTAGATGTAAGTAGAGGTGTTTGCTGACAGGTAACTGTAAAAATCAAGTTTATTCGTAGAATACGTTTTATATAAACAGATGTAGCACAAACTACTTCACAGAGCCTAAAACCAGACAATTATGGATCAAACTGACTATTTGATGCTTGAATGAACAGTTACATGGATACAATTTGAATTCCTAGGATGAGTCTGCAGTTTAGCTTCGGCTGAGAGGAAACAATTGGTTAAGCTCATCAAGACGACCAGCTCTGTCCTGGGATGACTCTTTGACCCAGTGCAGGAAAACTCCAGCAAAACCAACATCTCTCATGGAAAAATGGCTGCCTGATAAAGCACTGGAAAGCTCCATCAGTGATGAGCTGCTGCATCCTAGATGCACAAACAAGCATCATCAGATGTCCTTCCTCCCAGCAGCAGCCAAACTGAGTAACCATCACTGCTCCTAGTAACCCCAGTTAGATGTTGCAACACAATGCACTGGTAAGTTTTAACTTAAAACATGGCTTTACCTTCTTCCCCATCAAAATGGGGAAGAACAAGAGTTGTGGCTACTGAAAGCGTGTGGTTGTTGGTGCCAGATGGGCGGTTCTGAGTGTTTCTAAAAGTGGAGGTCTATTGAGTCTGAAAAAGAGAAACTATTCGGTGAGAGACGAGTGACGTGGTTGGTATCGCTCTTGTTGATTTCCGAGGTCAGACGAGAATGAGAAGACTGCTTCAAGGTCATACACAGGCAGCATTTGTTGGTATGGCACGGAGCACAACATCTGTGAACATACAACCTAGATAACCCTGCAGCAGATCGGGTACGGCAGTAGTAAACCAAATATGAACATAAAAATGACACCATGATTTGCATAGATTCACCAAAGTTTGACAATAACTCGTCTCATTTGTGAAGTCGTTCTAGAATGACCAACATTCTCACAGCTCGAGGCGGTCCTACCTGCTGCTATGAAGGTGTACGGAAGGACGCAGTTGGTGAACGTGAACTTAAAAGTAAACCCTGAGCTACACTGTAGTTCAAGCTATAACTGATAAACAATTTCCTACATTTATAAGTAATTTTCCATCAGTGAGATATGATTTGAATCAGGTGAATCTATTTGAGCCTACCTGATAGAACGATGGTGTCTGCAGCACTAGAGTCTGTGTTTAGGTCTGCTAATGCCATTAGTGATAGTTTGTTCATATCCATATGCTAAATTGCAATGGGAACTGTGTAGCTGTGCATAGGGCTCATGTTTGATCTCAAATGTAGTTGTATAATGGGGGAGTAGCATGCATGTATGTCTTTGTGTGCCTCTGAGTGGGAGAACCAGCGATGTTTCATGCATTTTTGTAGCACCCAAGTCCCCTGGGGAGAGGGGGGGGGATACTCTGATTTGTGACACAAAGATCCTAACACACACTGCAACGCCCTCACACAGAGGCTTAAAAACAGGGATTATGAGCTATATTTGTAGGTGTGAATGTAGAGCAATATTTCCTTTCAGGTCTCTCTCATCTCTTTATCTTGCGGCCGAGCGCTTCCCTTTGATCTCAGTTTCAGTTTGGTGTTTTTCATTGTGCAGGTCCTATGTGGCTCCTGGAGCCCACTGGCCTATTCACAGAGCTCCATAATAAGCTTCTAATTATCCCAGGACCTCATCAAGTTTCTTTGAGGAGTGTGTGTGTGTGTGTGTGTGTGTGTGTGTGTGTGTGTGTGTGTGTGTGTGTGTGTGGGGAGTGCAGCCTCCTTGTATGGGTTGGCATGGCGACCTGAAGGAGGCCACCAAAAGGACTGCCATACTGTTTTGTTTTCTCTTGTAGCAGAACAAGGGAATTGAAATGTGTTATCCATGTGGATGGGGGGCTTTAAGTGCTGCGGCTTACATAAATATTCACACACCTTAGAGCTTTTAATATTTTATTGCCTTTCTTACATAAGTTTAGATGTCTGCTTTTTTCTTCTTTTTTTTGGCTGGGATTAATAGGCTCTCACATAAAACAGTGCATGTTATTGAAGTAAAAAGACAAAATCTAAAGGAAAGGTACATGGTTTTCAACTTTATTTTTGCAAATAAAAATCCAAAAGCACCGTGCTTTCTTTATCTCTCTTGCAAGGCACTGTATGCATACCTCAGCTTAATGGATAAAAGTGCAGCTCTGGAAAAAATTAAGAGACCACTACAAAAGGATCCATTCACTGATTTGACTCTTTATGGGTCTGTGTTTGAGTGAAATGAACATTGTTCTTTTATTCTATGAACTACTGACAACATGTCTCCGAAATTCCAAGCAAAAATGTTCTGTTTATTTGCAGAAAATGAGAAATGGTCAAAATAACAAAAAAGACGCAGCACTTTCAGACCTCAGATAATGCAAAGAAAACAAGTTAATATTCATTTGGAAACAGCACCACTCATGTTTTAACTCAGGAAGAGTTCAGAAACCAATATTTGGTGGAATAACCAGGTTTTCGGTGGAGTTCAGTGAAGAGGTCTCTTCATCTTTTTTTCCAGAGCTGTTTGTGTCGAGTTTTAATTTGTGGGCCGACCATGAATGGACTCGGATTATGGGAAAGTTCTGACCTCTTTAGCAGCTTCCAGCTCCGTAGCCTCTTCTGGTCGTGCAGCGCCCTTCCCATTTCCTGTCTATGGTGTCATGGAAATAGTCAGGGTTCCTTTCCTCTGCTTCCACATGCCGGAGAACCACAAAAACACTCGATGCTGCCCGCGACTGACCTCAAGACAAGCGGCTCGGTGACGCTGCAGCGTCTGTGACCAGAATTAGAACTTCAAATCATGAACAGATATAAATAGCTGGTGAAAAATGGGAAGGGTTTTTTTTTTTTCCTCTTCTTTTGTGGAGACATTTGTCATTAATAGCTTCGTATAAATCACGCCCTATAATGCCCTAATTCAAAGACACCTTCGATTTCTTTTAGTTGCTAGGCAACCACGGAGCGCCACGGCGATGCTCGAAGTTAAAGGCTGACGACCCAGCGGGGCGAGAAAACAGTGGATTGTCGGTGGAATCACCATCTTTTATAGCTCTGAGGTTCCATTACGCGGCCAGCTGACAGTGACAATGACACACTGTCACCGCTGAGTAATTATCCAGCGCTGTTCGTCCCTCCCGAGTAAGCCAGCACATTATGTCAGCTGGATGTTTTCCACACTCGACCACTACCGTCGAAGAAGAAAGAAATCGGTTAACAGTTGACACATTGGACATGACAAACTTTGGCTTTGAAATGTGTGTTGAAAACTGCAAACAGGACAGACAGCTTTTGAGAGATTCAGAAAAGAGTCAAGAACAGTTACCACACAAATAAGAGGTAAACATTTAATTAAATGGGGGGGATTTCGAACTTAGAGAGACCAGTTTTCAATGTGAGAAAAAAAAAACTTTTTTCAAGTTGATGCAGAACATTTTTTCCCCTCTGTTTTGGATTTTATGAGACAGAGCAACACCAAGCAGTGCATGAAAATGAAAGAAAAGTGTGGAAACTTTGCTAACGCGATCCTTTTTGGTGTGACTCTGCAAAATAAAATCCAGTGCAACTAAGTGCCTTACATCGACTAATTAGTAACAAGAATCCAACTGTGTGAAATGTAATCTTATTTCTGTGAAGGCCTCTGAGGTTTTGCTGCTGCATCACAAAGACTCTCAATCAGGGTTAAGGTTGGGGAGAAGTTCAAAGCAGGATCTGGTTTTTAATTAAGCAACATCACTGTTTTGTTTGTTGTCTAAAATACACAAAGTATGGCACAACTACAAACCTACTGAGACCTGGATGGATGTCCACCTGTCTTTCTGACTGGACAGCTGTTAGCAGCGCACATTAACATGAGCGAAAACACATCCATGACGACACAAATGGATCCAGAACAACATCTAAAAGCAGCCGACTCTTCACTTACCTAAGTTAAATTTAGTCTTCATAATTCAACAATAACAAAATGGCACCTATGGGAGAGTGGCAAGACCAAGATCAGTTGTGACTGTAAATAAATCAAGGGCCAGATTCACAATAAAACAAAAAGAAATTTGATGAGCCCCAAAATTCTTTGGAAATGTTCTGTGTTCAGGTGAAACGAAGTGGAACTTTGGGAAGCCGTATAAGTGGCCTAGTCAAAGCTTGCAATCGAGTCAGGCACGTTTTGAGACAAAAAACCCCGGCAAAAATAATAATCTGTAATTTGTAAAGCGGCAATCCTTTTTCTACAAACGTGTTTCTACAAATTATATGTTGAATATAATTTGTTGTTTAGTCAGGACTAGTGAGAATGGACAGATTCCTGTCATGTGATCTCACACCTTATGGAAGTACTCTCTGTTACAGAATAAACGCCATCTTTTAAACACTCCTCCACTACAGGACGATCAGGATTTATCCAAATACACACTGATATAATACACCTGACTATTCGCTTATCTTGTTTATGTTAAAGTACAAATAAGAATAAGGTAAATTTTTCCTCTTTATTTCCACAGTTATGCTGAAACATGTCAGACGAATCGGTAAAAGCAAAAATGAAATCAAAACCAGCTTGAGAAATACACATGTAAAAGTCTAAATCAAATTACAAAATATATATATATATTTTGATCAAAGTTTTATGGTTTCTGCATCCCCGCTTTGTCTTCTGTTCTGCAAACAGACTGCTGCCACTTCACAGTGACACTTGTGGATTGAAGCCAGACATTGTCAGCTCATTATCGACACCCTGTCATGTGTTGTCAGCTAGTTCTCTGCCTTCTTCTCTCTGTGTGTGTGTGTGTGTGTGTGTGTGTGTGTGTTGTGTGTGTGCGTGCCTGTGTGTGTGTGTTTATGAATGAAGTGTGGGAGGAATTTGAACTGAAAGATGTCTCCCTGCTCTGGCTCCTCGTCTGGGGATTATAACTTCAGGAGCAGCGCTGCGTGCAGCCATGCAGAAGTCAATACAGCGCTGTGGTAATGCAGTCAGACCCATTAATCTTTTTCGCACTTGCATCAGATATAAGCCAAAGACTTTGAGGTAATGTTGGGATTTTATGTGGAAAAACAACTCTAAGCACTGCATACGAGGGGAGGGGCTTTCAGGTGTTTTTAATAATAAAAATTCTGAATAGTGTGGTGTGCACTTATTTTTACTTGCATCAGTCCGTATTGTATTTTCATGCATGTTCCCATCTGCCCTGATCAACGTCCTTTCGAAAATGCATCCCCACAGGATGATGTCATCTGGTCATTTCTGACCAGATGACAGATGACATCTGGTCATTTGGCAAAAAAATATATTGGCAAATATTTTTTGTCAATATCAAACTTGTTTTGACACATACAAGGGTGAAATAAATATTGAGAGCATCACAAGTTTTCTTAGTAAACATACTATGAAAGTGCTATTGAAATGTTCAATCCATACAATCCGTACTTGGAAAGAAACCAAAACAAATAAGTTCAGAAATTAACTTATGTGTAATGAGGTACAATAACAAAGAGAAAAAGTATAGAAAGGGAGGCTGAAAAAGGCGCGAAAAGCCAAGAGACCAGCTGAAAGCCATCCTAACACTTGGCGGTGCAAATGAATGTCATCTGCTTCAGTCCAAACTGAGCCAGATGTACCCAAGTCCTCCCTGAGTAAAGAGACCATTGCAAACCGCTTCATGAAGCTCACAAACGAGGCAAGTCAGCACTCTTGAGTCCCTGACAAAACTGAGATGTGCAAAAACTGAACACGTTTTTATTTACTGCAGCTTTGCCATATGGCTCAAAGGTAATTGCATCTGGTCACTTTAGCTATTCCTGCATTTTATTTTATGTGCTTTATGGTTTTGGATTGCTCCGGTTGATCCTTTTTTTTTTTGTCTTAACTCTTGTATGTGGAAAAGGAGGTTCAACTGACCTCACACACGTAAAACTTGTATCATTTTCCATAGTCCTCTACGTTTGCCTCAGTCCCTGCATGAACAAGAGTTAAAGGCCCTTCAATCTCTATACAGACTCTGTGTGTCAAATCTATTTTTCTTTTTTATTTGTGAATATTAAAATCTTTATATATTTTTGGAGTGCTGGTTATTTCTATTTTCTACATGGATTTTACCAATTCTGTTTTGATGTATTTATTTTTTCTCTAATGCACTTAGAGAAGCTTGATGCATGATGTCATCAAAGCTTCTTTGTTTGAGACAGTTTGCCGTCTCAAAAAAAGAAGATAAAACATCAACAAGGGTACAATTTCAAGTCACGGTAAAATGTTTGTAGCAAACCTTGTTTTTTTTTCTAGAACAAGCTTTATTCGTCTGTTTTTTTTCTCGTCCTTTCCTGAAAAACAACCTGCTGCTCACAGCAGGTGGAAACAAGCCCTCGCTGAGCGCCTCTCTTTCTATTTCCGTCTCAGAAACTTCTGCTTTCCTCCTCGACGCTTCCTCTTTCAGACGTCAGCAGGTTGTAGAGAGACCAAACACGTGTGTTCGTATCTCGTTTTCGTGTCAGTGTGCCCTGCTGAGCGCTTCCTGCTCCCTGACAGGGCTTTGATAGGAATATCCTCCTACAGGGACAGACAAAAGTTGAGTCTGGCCTTCTCTCTCTCGTCTCCATGCTGACACGTCCTCAGAGTTTCCTGACACGCCTCACATTTCTGGCTCCTTAACGTGCCCCACCGACAGGAGCTGCCTGATGTGATAGCAGCTGAGAGACAGAAGTGAGGGACAGACAGAGGATGAGGAGTACGCCGGTGATGAAAATCGGTGGGGGTGGCGTTATGTTTACAGCGTGGCGTTTGCAAGAAGCAGACAGTGAGACAAGCTCAGCATGCAGAAGGGGAGGAAATGAACAATGCAGGGGAAGTGATCAGTAATCTGCAAAGCTAGCTGGCAGCCTCTGTTGCAAACAGCCCGTCTTGAGCTCATTATGGGTAAATTAATTTGGCACAGAGCCTCTGATCGAAATGTTCATGAGCAAATTGAGGAAGTAAGTGTGCCTGTGTGATTACGGAAGCAATGAAAAACAGTGAGAGGTAAGATTTGGCACATGTTGTTTTGTTGGGTTTTTTTTGTCCTGTGATTTTGCTGAGTGGCACTGAAAACCGAGTTTGCTCTATTACATCTCTCTGCGCTCATTACGAGACTTCTTCAAATCTCCCATGTGGCTTGGCTGTGACCAGAAAAGCAAGTTTCTGCTCGAATACGGTTGCAGTGTTGCAATTAATGCTTTGCCGCTCTTGTATTCTGTCAGACCGCTTCACTGTTGCAGTCAGAAATAAGAGTGGAGCACAAAAGAAGTTAATTGTTTTTTTCACATCAGTGAGATGTCCGAAAGAAAACTTGTAGGTAAAACAATAAATATCTCATTCTAGTTATTAATTGCTATGTTTAGTCTGTTTCTTTCCCCTATTGATGTACAACAAAAATCAATGATTTCTCAGAAAACAGACAGAGCTGCTAAGATTGGGCTGACATGCTGGCAATGTGCCGTGTTCTGCTTCCAGCTAATCAGAACCGAGCCAGCTCCAACTGAACAGCGGCCAGATTTTGCCTGAATTTACATTTGTGAATCCAAAAGACAATAACATAAGAACCAGGAAATGTTCACGACAACACACACATTTTGACAAACATTAGTAGCTTTTTCATTCAAAGGCCCTGCTTGAATTTTGTTTATAGCCTTGATAGATGTTCCTAAATCATTCAGCTGCTTATTGCTACTTTTTAAAATTTTTTCCGTTTGTACTTACTCCTTTCCACATAGTTGGTTGTATCGTTTGGAAGCAACTGTGGCTCAGTTGGGGGAAAAATAGTTGCTTTTCACTCCAAACTTTGAGGGGGGTTGGTTTCCAAATGTTGCATGTTGATATGCTGCTGAACCCCAAGTCGCCAATCATTCTGCGTATTATTGTACAAATGTGCACACATTTGTTAATTGGAATATTGGAGTTAGATTGGTTCACCTTCACTTAGACTAGACAGCTTGTGTTGCTGATCACTGGATTAAATCCAGTCTGATTTCTGACACTTTGACTAGTCTCCTTCACAATGCCAGTCGTTCTCAAGTTAAGTGTTAACATATCCAGTGTGTATCGTCCCTTTCACCAACTACACTCATCCTCAGTACTCCGCAGCCTTTGTAACAGTTTGATGTCTGTAACTCTGTCTAGTCCTGTATCAATGGAGGCCTAAAGACAGATAATAATGAATAAATGATCTGTAGAAATAAGATTTGTTTTTGAGGCAGGGTTTGCATGAAAGCAGAAAACAAACAAAAAAAAGATTAAAGGTGTCTAGGTATGAAGAGAAAGTCACGTACAACAAAGACAAAAACTGTGACAAAAAAACAAAGGAAACATGGTGAGACACGGAAGGAGGTAATAAGTCACAGCAGACAGATGTGAAAGCAACTAAACTGTATCAGAGTGTGCAGTGAGCATGACACAAAACCGACTGGGAAGAACAAACACTCAAAATAAAACAAGGAAGCAAAACGTTACCACAAGAGCAAGGGACTGTAAAACCGCGACACATTTAACAAAACTATGCGTAGAGCTGTTCATCCACAATGTCGTGTACATCAGCAGAAAACTATAAAGGCTAAAGGAGAAGAAAACCGCCAGACAGATAGTTGAAACCACAATGCTAAACAGTGACTTGGCAGATGAGAGCTCCCATGGTGCAGATTTAAAACCAATTCATCTGCTGGACCCCGTAGACCAGTGCCGTCCAGACTTTTCTCCACTTGGACCGAGATCAACATACTGGAAGCACTTGTGGGGCCACACAAACAAACACCAAGCACATTTTTGCCAGGTTTAGTAAATGGGGATGCCCGTATTTGTGATCATACTTATGCTAACATTAAAATCAAGAAGACATACCCTTAAATTGAGTGTACATCTGTAACAGCTGACTTTTCTGGTAGGCCAAATTGGTACCATTATTCAAGTATAGTCATGAAGTTATGCATAATCATCACAAGGACCACAAATAGCTCGGCTGCTCTCTGGACACGGCTTCTGTAATCCCTTTCCTTGATCAATAGAGAGGTAACACTTACTAATATGGACCATAAAAGCTGTTTTATTACAAAGGATATGACTAAAGCTTATCTGGAACAAGTAAACTCTGTTTCCACTGAAAACGTGGGTCTTGGTTCACTTGAAGGTGCTGCACAGAAGAAAAGCAAAGGACCTTTCTGCACTGCACCTGCCCTGGTTGTGTTTGTGTTGGCCTGAATGTTGCCTCGAAAGATGGCAGGGATCATCATGTCAAAAACGGGGCAATCTGAATGTGAGCGCATTTAATTTAGAAAACAACAATAGGAAACATTGAGCTTCTGTTGCCGCACGGCAGCGAGGAAGCTCAGGAGAAAACACATTTACCTTGTCATGGGATCTGGCAACAGGCGTAGAATACATCAAACAATTAAAACAATGAGCTCAAGCAAAACCCAGCAACAAACTGCTAAAAAGAATGAGCAGTAATGGCTGACTTCAAAGGCTGAACGAATGAAACCACAGCTCTGAGGGTTCCAGAGAGTTGGTGAATTGGGCCATACGGGCTAATGCTGCATACGGTCTAATGCTGTCATGATTTGCAGCTTGCAGTGGTGAGGAAGATGCGGTTGGACCCAGGTTAAGGTGCAAATGATGGTTTTTAATGAACAAACGATTCAGAAAAATCCAAGCAGCACAGGTGAGCAGCGGCAAAGCTCTGAGTCTGGTAGCAACTGGTAAATAATTACGACAACTGATGTAAGACTACTGACAGTAGGCGATAGATGAGGACTCAACAAGGAACAAGAGACACAGGTGGGTATAAGTACACAGGGAAGGTAATCAGGGGAAACAAGGGGCATCTGGGAACAATCAAGGGGCAGATGGGACAAGACTGGAGCTAAATAAACACACAGAAAACCCAAACCCATTCCAGTGTCTACAGTGCAAAAAGACCTAAACAGACTATCGGGTGAAGCAAAGAGAAAGTAAACCAGAGGGAGGAACTGGCTTGTGATTAACAGATATATATGTCGTCTGAAAAGTTTTGCATACTTGCAATACCTCACTCTGCATGAATGTAACCACAGCCACAGTCTTATTCTTCACTGTCTTTCTTTTAAATGCTGCCTCGCCTCTTGTGACAGCACTACAAGTTTACATCACTGATACATGCAGATCTTTACCTGCCCCCAACCCCCAGTCCTACATGCTTCAGATGTGTCTCTGTTTCAGCACTCCTGATTCAAATGACTGCATGACCTGTACCATCTTGATAATTTGCGGTACAAAATTTGTACTCAGGTCCCAGATCAAGAAATACGCTACACACACACTCACAAAAAATATAGACAAATATATATTTTTGCATCATTTTTGCAAATATATTTCCCCACAGTCTTCTGTGCAGCCTTAACCACCCTCGTCCTCTCAGCAGCAGTGCAGCTGCTGTGCCACACGGTGATGCAGGTGCAGAGAACACTCTCCACCACACAGCGATAGAAGCTCCTCAGAACTGAGATCCCAAGTCTAGCTCTCCGCAGCTTCCTGAGGAAGTAGAGATGCTGGTGGGCCTTCCTGACCAGACGGGAGGTGTTGGTACCCCAGGCAAGGTCACTGGATATGTGCACACCCAGGTACCAGTAGCTGGAGACCCCCTCCACAGCTGCTAATCATATGTACAGGGGCTGAAGAGGATCCTTGTCCCTTCTGAAATCCACCACCATCTCCTTAGTCTTCTTCACTTTGATGCAGAGGTTATTTTCTCTTCACCACTGCACCAGGTGTTCCGCCTCCTCTCTGTATTTGGACTCATCACTGTTCATGATGCGTCCCACTACTGCTGTGTCGTCGGCAAACTTTACTATGTGACAGCTGGGGTGCCTTGCAGAGCAGTCAAACGTCAGCAGAGTGAAAAAGATGGGGGCTCAGCCCTGCGGCGAGCCAGTGCTGAGGATGATGGAGGAGGAGATGGTGTTGTGGATCCTGACATGATTCTGCATGCCACCTAGAGCCACTCTTTGTGTGGCAGCAAAGAGGCATCTAAAACATACAGGACTGGCGGAGGGGGTTTGAGAACCAAGGCTGGGAACCACTGGTCTAGAAGACACTTGAACTGACTTGCAGAAATGAGTGTTCATGGGAAAGGAGGCTGGGATCACCAGAGTTCAGGCATTATTCAGCTTTAGCTTGCAGCCATTCATGGGAAATGTTAAACGAGTCTGCATTATGTGGATTAGTTAAGGGGGATCTCTCTCTCTTTTTTTTTTTTTTTTGAAACAACCACGGATAAGCAAGAAAAGCCATTAAGCATATTAATCCGATACGACCCGACACACAAGGACAGAGCAGGTCCTCATTCAACCTCACCTTTTCTCTGCAGCCTCTTCCATATCTACCTACAGTAGGCACTTGGATTATATTTCCCCCCCTAAACCAGAAGAAACTATGATTTTATAAATGATGCAGAGATTTGGTTATGATTTATGTCTGCCTAGTCTCATCTGATTCTGATGAATGGGAACCATTAACAGGACTCATCTTGAGTTATGAGCCCTATCGCAGTGCTGTGATGAATGGGTGAAAGTGTGTTTGTGAGCATGTGGTGAGCATTCATAAGATGTAGGAGTAGTGTGAAGCAAACAGGAGCAAATAGCACATAAAAGGAAGAGGGATGAAGCAGAAAGAAAAAAAAAGTGCTCATGTAGTAAACAGCGAGTACAGCGTGCAAACAGGAAGAGAGAGAAAAGAGAGAGAGAGTAGGGAGGGACGGTGCGGAGGGAGACGGAGCTTGCCGTCTGGCAAAACAGCATCCTTCCCTCCTTCTCCGCTCCTCCCCTCGGTCCTCTCGGCATCTCTCCCACGCTCCAGCTCCTCCCGGCGAACGCAAACACCGCTCGGCTCGGTTTCTCGGTGAGAACCGGCCACTTGACTCGGTACTTTTCCGTGTGTTTGTCTACCTGCGGCGGCGGCAGGAGCAGCGGAGGTGGGCGCGCGCGCGCGGAGTCCTCTGACCCTCCGTCGCCCACTCGCCTTCTCCAGAGGAGAGGAGGGGGGAGAGAGATATGGATGGACTGCGCTTGCCTCCACTCATAGAAGAGGCTCTGGACTCCACAGGTCGGTGCTGCTGCTCGTTTAGTCCGCGTTTTTGCTTTTCGCGGCTCACGTAGGTGCAGGAGAAAGGAGAAGGGGGGGAGATAAGGTAGCGGCTTGATGTTTATCTCAGCCGAGGAAGTGTTTGTAGCTACTACAGGGGTTGTTGAGAGGAGCTGGGCAGAGGTGACCGCGCGCGACGAGACAGGGGGGTTTCATTATGAGTGGGCAGCGTGGGGTCAGCTATGGGCATAAGCTCACTTTTGATGGAGACTGTGAGGTGAGACATGGCTGCCAGCCAATAGCATAGGGAATAATGTAGGCCGAGTGTTGGCTCTGTTACACGAGTAGCATATGTTATTGTCAGGGTTGGGAATTGTCTTCTCCTTTTTTCCCCTCCTCTGTAAGGTTGTGCTGAACAGCTGCAGCTTTATTCCATGGAGCTTTGTTACATTATACACAGAGCATTCTTGTTTTCTAAATCAGTGATTTTTACTGAGAAAAATCTCTGGAATGTTTTCTCTCTCTCTCTCTCTCTCTGTGTGTGTGTGTGTGTGTGTGTGTGTGTGTGTGTGTGTGTGTGTGTCCAAACAAAGAAGAATCTTGTTTTGCATGTTTTGAATGGTTGTGCAGACAGGGCGGCCCTGTAAGGAACTCTGCTTTGAGGATGTTTATCAGTGTAGAGAGAGAACCAGGTCCAGAGGCCTGCCGGTCCGCCTGCGTCCAGGCTTCCTGTCAAGCCATGCCCTTAAACTGAACTTCAGAGGGTCGCCTCTGTCTGTGAACTGGGTGAGGCGTAAGTCATTCGCACACTGCCTCGAAAAGGGTTTCAACTTTTTCCACATTTTGTCAAAAACATCCGTCTACTTTGTAGGATTTCATCCAAATGTTTGAATCAAAAGTCTGATAAGTGTGAACAACACTTAGACTCATCGGTTGGGGTCTGTCTGGCGAGATTTTTTTTGCATATTAATCTTTCCAAAATAGTTCGGGCTTCGTCAAATTTGATTACGAGCGTCTCTGAAGATCAGTTCTCACATCTGGACATGGATTCCTTATCACGATTGGGTCTTAACTCTGAAAGGACCGTTCTAAATAATAGATGTGCTTCCATTTTTCACAACAAGCTTCTATTTCCCTGTTGAATGAATGCTTCCCCACAGCATGATGCAGCCACTACCAAGCCTTACCAGTGGGATGAAGCGTTCAGGTTGATGTACTGCGCTAGCTAGTTTCAGATAATGAGTTGAGCTTTGCTGCTTTAGATCTTCCAAGCTTGACTCAATATTTTGTCACCTAAACGTTCTTTCTAGTGAACACTTTTTGTTCACAAGTGCTCTCCAACAAATCCTGAGGCCAGAATCAGTTGTATTGAGATTCATTTACACACAGAGGGTCACTGATAACTTGTCACCTTCTGAAAGCAACTGATTTTATTTAAGAATACTGGAGTGAAATGGTGCAGGATAGAGATGGATGCCTGTTTTTCATATTTTTATTTGTAAAAATATCTCAAACCACAAACTACTTTCTTTTTTTAAAATCACATTACATCCCAATACAATAAGTTGAAATTTGTGTTTGTAACATATGTTTATTAAAACAATTAATTAAAATCACTATAGAAGTTTCATTATCTTCTGCAGCTGTATATAATTACTATTTATAATTAGTAAACCAGCTTTACCAGTTTTTGTCACATTTTGAAAGGTTTTCTGTTTTTTGGAATAAAATACTGATTTGCCAGCTGTAAAAAGCTGTAGGTGAAAGAGTAAATAAAACTCACTTGTGTTTTTTTTTCTGTATACAACGCTGAGCCTGTCATCAGAAAAATGTCTTCCAGGGATGTAATGAGTAAAAGATCTACAAATACAATCACTTATTAAAACAGTTTCTGGTTAACCAGGGAGCATTTTACCTTCCTAAACCAACAAACAAACAAATCCCGGAGCATTTTAAGCATCTGAAATTCACAAAATAGACTTACTGAATCATTTGTGTGTACTCGCTAATGCTGCTTAATACACTGCTGAAGGCTGTGTATTGACCATCATAGCACACGGATGCTGTCTCGGGAGAAAACTCTTCCTCCCTAACAAGCTTGTTCCTGTTGTGGTAACTCCAGGGACCTCTTTCCTTTCATCATAGCCCGCGGCCCGCTGTTAACGCGGGAAATTCAGCGTGCAGCGATGGCAAGTGTGGGTTCTTCAGTAATAACCGTCCTGACTGTTTCACTTTAATAACACTCAAGTGAGCGTAAAGTGGACAGAGTGATGGCTGGCATTAGCTCATTTTCAAGATTACACATAGTTGCGAGTCTAAATGGCTTAATGCGCCTTTTACTCTGACTGAGGTCATTCCTAGCCAGACATCAGTCACCAATCTGGCATGTGAAAAGAGATTTTTCTTTTGATCTTCTTGTTTTTCTATCATGCTTGGAAAGATTATTTAATCATTGTGGGAAAAAATGCTCGCATACGAACAAAAAGGTCTTACACAAACACATGCTGTCACTAATCAATATAACATCATCAGACGTGTGGTTGACATTTGCAGCTGTCTTAAAACATTCTCCTCTGCTGGTCCTCCCACTTGCTCGAGCTTTCTCTCAATTCGTTCCTACTCGATTCCTGATTTCCCCTCCGTTACCGCTGCCATCCTCTGCTCTCTCCAGTGCCCACACACACACACACACACACACACACACACACACACACACACACACACACACACACACACACACACACACACAC
>CAEGAF010002713.1:0-90183 GCA_903067075.1 Micropoecilia bifurca
TGGATGGATGGATGGATGGATGGATGGATGGATGGATGGATGGATGGATGGATGGATGGATGGATGGATGGATGGATAATGTGGAGATCTGGCAAACGCACTGACCTCCAATCGATGTTTTTCTGCCAGCATGAGTTTTTGACTTATCTCGGGTGACTTTTGCTGCCCTGTGGTTTAACTTTAACAGCTAAACTTTAAAATCATCAACAAAGCATCTATGGGCCAAAAACATCCAAACGTCATACAAAAGATACTTTAGCAACTCTCAGAGTTGCTAAAGTATACTGCAGTAATATTGCCCGAAATGTGAAAATTGTTTAAATAAGTATGATTGAAGTCGAAAGTTGACAAACACTAAGAAATACATTAGTACATGCTTTCACTGAGAGGAATAAAAACTGAAAAATTATTTAAGATTTAATTTCATGAATGCCCAAAGAATGAGAACGAACAGACATCACTGGATCGTGATGAAATGTTAAGATGATAATTGGATCAATATTTTTCTAAAACTTATTTTCTCTTTAAAGAAGGTGAACCACATTAAGATGCTAAAAATCTGAGATGAGTTATATCTTTAACAAACCCTCATTTGATTCCATGCTTACTCTACTTCTTTTGTAACTGATCTTTTTCTTTACATTAACCATATTATAATCTAATTATTGCATTCTTCCTCCAACAAACTAATCTCAGAAGTATACATTTAAAGTTTTTTTAGAGTATAGCTTTAGATATATTGTAAAATGAGAACTTTAGTCAGCCTTACACACTAAATGTACCCAGTTTGGACGTTAGGTATGGCTGAAGAAAACTAAGGGAGACCTGGTGTGTATCTAAGATGCATTTTGGGAGTTGTGCAACTCAGCGATTGAAGGGAACACTAAATTTTCCTGTTAAATATTTATGAATATGATAATGCAGTAGACTTTGGAGACCTTGATTTCTCCTGTTAAAGGCTACATGCACAGCAAACAAACCCATAATAACAGAGTCAAAGATAGGCTTAACCCTCACCCTAAGCAGATTGAGGCCCATTATGCTTCCAAGGCTCTGCAGTATCTTAGAGATAAGAGCACCTGCACATCCAGTGCTGTGTGGTCTCTGCTCTGCTCTGCTGCAGTAAAATATCTAAAGGAATTTAGCTCATGTAAAGCAGATGGAATCATCCGTCTTTGAAGATGATGATGTTCTTCTTTATGTCAAAAAAAATCCAACTCAAAACATTATCATTGAGCAGCTGCTAATAAAACAAATACAGGGGAAAAACAACAGTTGCCAAATCACAAGGCAAAAGTTGTAACAGTTTAGTTAGCTAAAGGATCTGTGCAAAGCTTGGCATGTAATATTATAACATCAGTTACAAGAAGAAGATCACATTTCTGCTGAGTTAAGTTTGTCTTTAAATTCATAAGTTAGATCTGGGAAGGAAGTCACACTGAAATTGAGTGTAATACTGATATAACTCATCTCTGGTACGTGGGTCTCGGTCTTTAGATTAAAAGGTCCTTTAAAAACATACTTTTCATTAATCTGTATTAAACATGTGTAATATTGTTTGAGATTTTGCTATTAATCTATTTTATATGTACCACTTAGCAAATTGAGTTACAGAAATAAATTAGTTTTTAATTAGTATTCAAATTTATTGAATGTTGCTAACATTTAGCTATATTCATACATAAAGCTTGATGAATCCAATGAATCACACCATTATGTCAGGTGACCTGAAATAATAACCAAGACAGATAAAGTTAATATTTTTGACCAAACTGACAGAAATTGGCCATAAAACAGGAACTGTACCTTTAAAAAATATACTTAAGCACAAATAGGTCCTTGAAAAAGTGAACAAAAAACTTTTTCTGCAAGGAAAACATTATGTTAAAAATGTATTCTCAAAACCTGAGTAAAATTTAAAACAATAGACAAACTAAGAATTGGGTTAATTGACAACATGAGATGTTTATATTACAAATCATTTATTGATTGATTGATTTTTGTTAACTATTGTGTTTTCTTATTGGGCTTATTGCAAAAATGGGGAAAAGATCATAAAGTTTAATATTTCATTTTGATTTAGTAATTTTAATTCTCTTTCTGTCATGACCCTCCTATGTTTCTCAAAAGCTTGAGGCAAACCTAAAAACAATCAAACGTCAAAGCGTCTCGTACTATAGAGGAAGTAGGATTTACAACAAGCACCTGCCCACGAAGATAAAGGAGCATCAACTGGAGCCACTGGAGACTCACAGCATGCAAAGTCAGGAGGGCCACAGAAATACAGATTATACCTGCAGCCGACCAACCCGCCTGCCACTCAAACGCATTTTTCTGCAGCCGCACCTTTTGCATTAAACAGAGGAAAAGGAATGAGTAGCTGGAGGGGAGGATGGTGAACCAGGCGGGAAACACCCATCAGCCCCGCTGCAAGTCTCAACTGAGCCGCCTGAAGTTAAGCTGGCCGAAAACAGGCTCGGTAAGATGAGGGGGGGTTTCAAATTCCCCTTTCAAATTAAAAGAGAAGCTTGGAAAAATATTTGCAAAAAAATCAAAGGTAGGAAATTTACTTTTGCTTGGAAGATGTGGGGGGGGGGGGGGGGGGGGGCAATTTTACATAATTTCGTGCATTAAAAGAGAGATGTAACAGGCTGCTTAAAAGTGTATTTTAATAAGTATTCCCTAAAAAAAAACAAAGCTATTATTAAGTTGACACTTAACATCTCTTGGTCTATTTCAAAATAAAAGTCCTCAACAATGTTGATTGTAACAGATTGTTCCACTGATTCCTGGAACAATATCAACTTCTTTACAATAAACATTAGCTTGTTTTTAATACCTGCGTAGAAATACAGCAACATAAAGTTAGATAAGATAATTGTTTCTTTTCTTTTTGTTTTGTTTCCTGTTTCATTTACTGTACAATCTTCTCTTCAGTTTGGGATACAATGCCAATATGCTGGGACATCGTCCTGCAGCAGGAGTGACCAGCTGCAGGCATCAAGAGCTGCTTTTTAGATCCGTCTCTACTTCCACACACCTGAGTCAAATAATGAGGTCATTAGCAGGACTCTGGAGAACTTGGTGATTAATCAATTTCATTGAAGTGTGTTGGATCTAAGAGTTGCAGGTCACCTGCACTGGAGGACCAGGATTGTCCCCCTGGCCATTGTGGCCACATGCAAGCACACAGACATACGCAAATCTTACTTTTTGGTTTCAGCACAAACTGGGCCTGTTCATCGTGGGTGTTCCTGTCTCCTTCTTCTTCTTCTTTTTGTTTTATGGTGGTTGGCAAACAACTTATAGGTACATTACCACCACCTTCCAGACTGGAGTATAGAATAGATGTCCTACCACTATAATCTTCCCATAACACCTGAGTTTCTAAGAAAACTAAAAATGCTGTTAAATACTATATCCTCAGATGATCTTTGCAGCAAATTTTTAATATCTAAATTATTTTTATTTCTATTTAACTCTCTGATTAACACCTCTCTTTCCCGACTATACTTATTACATTCTAGAAAAATATGCTGCACTGTTTCTGAATCTCCACATTAGCTGCATATGATGTGGGATTTTCTGTCAGATATTTATGTCTGTCAAGGAGAACTAATTTATAAAGTTAATAGTGAATTTTCATACTACAAAGCAGACAATGAAGCCTGTGGCTTCAAGGTGTATTAAACCTAACATAAAATAAATCTGTATAAATTTTAGTTCTGTGTCACAGCGGCAGATTGAGGCGTTCAAAAGTATATTGAGACGCCAATAAATGAGGTCAATAGAGGTCTAAGGATAATAAATATTCATTTCGGCACCCTTGGTAACTACGTGTTTTATTTTGAAATTCCCCACCGGTAGTCTTGTGTCTCATTGAGTGTAACTTGACTCCAGGTCGGCAGCCCAGAGTTGTTGAACGGACCGAATCGTGGAGTCTGTGTGGGACCGACGAGCCTGAGACTGAGGCGTCCGGAGGGAAGCGGCAGAACCTGGAAACATAAGAACTGAGAAGGTAACGCTGCTCTGCATTCACGCCGTATAGAGCTAAAAAAAAACACCACACACTCTTAGAACAACCTTTATATTCCACCTCAGCGCTTCTCAGTTGGGCTGCTGATGGCGAGACGTGCAGGTCTCACCTGCGCTCAAATCAATTAAGGACAACTTCCGTTGCTTTTCTTCACCTGAAACAAAACAGGGAGTCCGAAGCCGATTTAATGTGTTGGCTCATCTAGAGGATCTACTTGTTTTCTCTGTAAAATAATAATAATAATATTAAATGCTCAATGATTTTTTAGATATGATGCCAACTCGCTGAAATATGTCTGATGCCAAAACGAAAGTTAAGACTGTATGAGCTGAGGATGTAAACGGAATTTACTTGGAAGTTTTCTTTTTTTCTTCTTTTTTTTTCTTTTTAGTTAAGTTGTTGTCAGTTGTACATTTATTTTAATTATAATTCTGCATCTCTAGTAGGTTGTTTTAATGTTCATGCAGTCAAAAATACAGAATATTCTACATCAAGTTGGTGCCCTCAGGTTTGACTTGCAGAGGATCTCGTTTTCTCTCTGTATTGTTAGTGAAAACGCAGCTCTTACAGGTGACAGCTGTCTGCTGCTGCACCTCTGTCCCCCTGGAGTAACATGTTTTCATGCTTGATGCAGCTTGAAAGACTCGCATGAAGCTCATTCCATTGCCAGCCATCCTAACCCTCCTCAGCTCATATCAAAGATTTCCTTTACAAAAAAAAATAATAATAAGGAAAACCTCTGTTAAGATCACAGGACCTGGCGAAATTGTAAAGCTTGCATACATTCTTTGTGGTTCTTGCAGCCACGTTTCATCACATTTCAATTCCAAACCAGTTGCTAACTTTTCACTGGGCTTGATTAAAATTTCTGCTTGACACAAATACAGTTAATTCTACAGAGAAGAGTATAAATGGTTTTACTTTTGATAATATTTGTATGCCAAAATGGCTTGCCCAGTTAATTTGTGATATTTTGATTCGTTAAATGTTGAATATATGTTTCAGTTTAGTTCTGTGATATTGAGAGGACTGCATGTGTTACCAGGTAAAGTGAGTAATAAGTTCTTATTTGATCTATGTATTTATAGTCCTTGATCTTTTTCCCATTTGGTCATGTTAAGACCACACTTCTAGAAAAAACCCTTTAATTCACAGTTGTGCACTTTTCTAATTCAATAGATTTCAATAAAAGCAAGTTTTAAATTTTGATCCAAGTTTCTTGTTATGAAGGATAAATTATGACTTATTTGGTTATGGATACTTTTGGAAAATTCTTGAATTGGAAGAGTGGGTACAATTCAGTAGTCTTCCTGCTGGATTTTTAAAATTTTGTAAAATGTTCAGATTTTTTCCCCTCAGTTATTTGTGGTTGTTATTAAGGAATAGATGATCTACGAATTTGCACTGCATTTAAGACTTGCAACAGACTGATTCACTGCTAAACAGATTAAGGAACATAACATTTCTCAGAATCTATAATGAAATGCTCAATGGAGGCCAAGTGGAAAACTGAAGTCTGTCACCCCCTTCTGTTTCTGATCATTTTTTGTAATTCTATCCTTCCTTCCTGTCTCCTTTGTTCCTTCCCTTCTTCTTCCTACTCCGCTTAAACTCAGGTGTTTTGTGTCCTCTGGTCACCTGGAATCAGGATGCAGTTCTCAGTCAGACTGAGCTTCTTCCTGCTGGGCTTTGTTTTCATCGCAGTGTTGCCTCACACAGCAAAAGGCCAAGGTAAGTACCTCTGCCTCAGTACTCATAAGTGTCACCAAAGACAAAATGACTTCCAGCAAAGGACCAAACATAACTGAGGTGGGCTTTTAATAATAAGGACAGGCAGTGTAATTCAAAGGGCAAGTCTAAACTTTCGAAGATAGTCAAAACTTGTAGAAAAATAAATGTTTCCATTGCAGAAATGGAACCAACATTAGGCAAACTTATGTTTTTTTGTGTGTGTTTTTTCTCTATGAATATTTACAGACCTTTCTGTGTTGATTTAAAACCTGGCCACAGGTTTGAAGGTTTTTCCAGCAGTTTGATTGGATAAACTGCTGGAAAAACATGCCTACATGCCTACTAGATAAGGCTCACCTACTTTAGATTTAAATTTCAAAGAAAAAACTACAATACAAAGCAAAATTAACAATGTGATAAAGATGCTTAATTATTACATTTGGAAACTCTGAGTTTGGTCTTTTGCTTTTACCATTTCCTTTTTACTGTTTCCTTCTCATGTGCTCTGATCTTCCTGTGCCTTTTAAAGGGAAAAGCCATGATGATAAAGTCATAAAACAAGTTGCTCCAGCCGTTAAAACGATGTTAGAAGTGGATTATTTTGCTTCCATAAGTCTTTAACTCTACTTTGTGAACCTGCTGATTTGTGTGCATGTGGTGTACAGATTTTGAAAATGTGGAAATAATGCAAATGTGGAATCTCTTGATATTTAAAAGCCTAAAATGAAGCATCTTTTTTGTTTTATTGGTTTTTATTCACAGATCTTTGTATAAAACAAGTAAACTGCTAATTTAAGTTTACACTTTGACTGTCTTCAGCTCATTTAAAATTGAAGCAATTAAATAGCCTTACTCGTTGCCTGATTAGTCTAAAATGAGTTTCCTCATCATCGTTATCATAATGACCTATTATACACATCAACTTTTTAAGAGGTTTTTGTTCACTGAATGAAAGTGACTGATTTGTGTTCCTATTTAATTAGTTCTGCTTGTTTTCCAACATTATTAGAGCTGGAATAAAGTTTTCAGTTTTAACTTGTTGGATTTCAAGTGTTGTGTGAGGCACTAAAAACATTTTCCCTTGAATCAGTGCAAGGGCTTCATTGCAGCGAGAGGCCTCCCTTGTTGGAGCGATCCCAAATGGTTTTGGACTTGCTGAACCTAAAACAGGACTGCACCGAAACCGATTTCTCGTTGACGCCAGCTCCTTAACCACACTAAGATTACATATGCTGACGCTTTACCACGTCATAAAACAAAATCGGAGAAAAAAAGGTCTGTATGAGGTATATTTAGTTGAAAGAGATTTATGCTATAGTAATTTCTTAAGGTATTTCACACAAAAATAAGGGAACTGGGATTACCACAGCTCCGTTTCAGATGGTGTTGGGCAGTTACGGTGTCTGTCTGACGTGTTGATTGGTTGTGAGCAAACCATGTTCCTACTGCCACATTTTGTATGTAGGATCTTTTCCAAGCTTCTTTTCAGAATTTTTGCACAGCTATATAACGGCCTCCACAAATATTGCCAGTCCTGTGTATGAAAAATGTGTATAAAACCTTAAAAATAAATTGTTGTTCCTCGCTGTGGGTTGAGGCTCGACAAACATCATTCATCTGACATATAGGAAAGTTTGTTGTCATAGTAACTTTATTATCACCATTTCAAATTGAAGTTATTTTGTTTTTAGTTCATCATTATGCTAAGTGGTACATAACAAAATGGCATCAGTTATCAGATATCTATTCCAAGATTAAAAATCTTTGGATAGAAGATGGAAATCTCAAATGCACTGTATTACCACAAGTATATGTTGGTCTGGCTTCAAGCACATAGGAACTTAAACATCATCCCGTTCCTAATCCAAATAATTTAGTTAGAACAGGTTAAGCTTTTCGTGGAAGACTTTTCATGTGGTTTAGGAGTATGTTTGGCTGACTTTCTTCCAGAAGTGAAGAAAGTTAAAAAAAATATTTGAGGACAGACAATGGTGTTGGACAAGAAGTCTTGACTCATAGTCTCAGCTCTAACTCAACCTAAATGTGTTCTGTCAGGTATCTGTGCATCTCAGTCACATTCTTCCACACCACATTTGCTCCTTCTTGTCTTCATGGACTGCACTATGTGCACTGGTGCTAAGTCATGTTGGGAACAGAGAGTAGGTATCTCTGTAATGTTCCCACTAAGTTGGCAGCATCATCCTGGAACTTAAATGTCACGGTATGCTGATTTAAGAGTTCTTTTCAACAGAACTCTAGCAAAAAAACACAAAAAAACATCCCCACCTTCATCCTTCTGCACCCAACTTTATACTTGACATTCTGCAGACAGGCACTGGAATGCTATTCTCCAGGCAATTCTCAAACTCTTGAATACCAGACAGGGAGGCTTTATTTGTCACTCCAGAGAACACATCTCTGCAGTACTAGAGTCCAGTCTAGTGTGCTTTGCTCCACTGCATCTGACACTGTGCATTCCACTTGGTGATGTAGGGCTTGGAGGCAGATATTAGGCCATAGAAACTCATTCCACCACAAACTCTTTTCTTTAGCTTTGATGACCATATGAGGTTTGTAGGTCTGTGGCCATGTCAATCCACCTCAGGGTTGGCGTGCCGGACTGGAATGGGTTGCAGACACAGTTGTTTGTGGAAGACGTCTGTGTTCCTAGGTGCTTGGTTTTAAGCATATGTGGTAGTAGAAGTGGTTGGAACAACTTCACAATTCAATGTGCTGGATGGGTGAGCAAATATTTTAAGCAATATAGTATGGATAAAGACACAAAAACAACTATGTAAAATGCCATAATACAAATAAAGTAATGGATTTATTAATTTTCTGACTGAAATTTGCACATTTCCGCCTTACTGGAAATGCATGTCCTCTAATCGTTCCCAATGTTCAGGAGTGGTTATGAAAAAGGGTTGCTGGCTCACATCATGCTCATATACCCATGAAGCTATTTATCGCTTTGTGATTTTTGCTTAAAACTATTATGTTTTTTCTCTCAATACTGAAAAGCTTTCAGTTGCTTGATGTTTGACTTTAAAGATGGAAAAAAAAAAAATCAAAATTTCTCAAGAAATGTCACACATGTTCATCTTTTAACCATGAATATAGAGTCTGCTTTAGTCACGTTTTAAAGAAAACAAGCTAAAACCTTCATGTTTACTTTGCATTTGCATAAGATAAAACAAAAGGTGAAAGTTGTTGCCGTTTAGGAGAATTTATAACCGTTTATTGACTCGGTAGAATAAACAGAAGCTAATTCTTCCAGCTCTGACCATTGGTATGTTCAAATAACGTTTGCACCGGTCAGTCTGGACAGATAATTGGCTTGGCAAAACTTTGCAACAGGCAAAGTCCTGCACAGCATGGACAGTTGCTAGGATTTGGTCTGAATATGAGAAAACCGAAGGCAGCCACAGCATTCCTCTGTTAGAGGCGTTGTGTGTTAGCCTCGGCTACAGCGGCGACCCGGGAGGAGTCGCAGACTTACGAGTCGCTAAGCCCAACCTTTCCCATGGAACCTTTGTTTTCAAATGGGTCAGGCAGGGTGAGAAGCCTTTGTAGCAGAACAGACTTCCAATTTTGAAGCTTACCGATTGATAAAATTAAATAGAAATCACCTGGCTTTAATTATTCTATGAATTTAAAGCCAGGTATTGTGGATGGGGTTAGTTGGTTTATCCAATTTCCCTGCGTCTCAGTAAGTTAGGGTTGCCATTAAGAAATTACTTAGTCTGTCTTAAATCACTTTCCACACCTGACAGAAAATCCCAATTTCAGAGGTTAAAGGTGGAATTTCAGTGGCTCAGTGAAGGATTTACAGAGACGTCTCATGTTTGCCATCCCCCCACAGAGAGAGACTAGATGAAGTATCTTCAGGTAAAACCACCTAGAGGGAAACAGGCAGGAGATGTGATCAAATGCCAGCAGTGAACTGTTACCATTTTAGGTCACATGTATGAGTTATTAACATATTAATTTGATCAGAGCTTTGGGAAAATATTCTGAATTCGAACATTTTAAGCACTTTATTTAAAACTATTCCAAATCACACAAATATTTAGATTAATACACTTCCTTATTTATCTTTGCTCTGGTTTTTAAAGCCGTTTTGTTCTCCTGATTCAATGTTGGCAGGTGTGGAATGGAAAGACAGATAGCATATTTCTAATTAATCTGCTCTCTGTTGATTTATTGATGCTGAAATCCACACTGTAGCCGCTCTGGGATATCTCAGTGGTTGCAATAGGAATATAGATCACAGGGTCTTTTCTAAAACACGCTCACGTCAGAAGTCCCTTGCTTATAGATGAGTTTTCCTGTTTTCTGTACTCGGCTCACTCCCCTGTCCTCTCCCCTGATACCACAGCCCACCTCCGTCTACTCTAACACTTCATTTAAAATGCAGTCAAATCCGTGCACTTTCGACTTTCTGCCGAACTACCATCGAGTGTGACGGACACTCGGCCCCTGCTGTTTACATGAGATCTTCAATGAAAAATTGATGAGAATTAAGTTCCTATCTCTGCTGGCAAGGCCTTTTGTCTGTCCTTACTGGGCTATTTGCACACCATTCAATACTTTTCTATGTGTGTGAGAATCCAATCTCACAGAAAAGATCCCAAGGTTTTTCTGAGTGTGTGTTTGAGTGTATCTATATATACGCGCGCATGTGTGTGTGAAATGCTGCAAAGGAACCGGCAGATTTTTCAAGAGGCTGAGGGATTTTTGAAAACAGCCACCAAAGGTTTCATTTTTTTGTGTGAGCATCAGAATACATGTGCTTCCAGCTGTGGACAAACATGCATAATTTATGAACATACATGCAGATACGAAGGCACAGTACACAGTTGAGCGACACCGCAAACAGCGAGGTACGAAATCTGCATCTTGAATCATTTGGGATTTCAGCAGCTTTCTTCAGACGAGAGAGCTAAGCCCTGGGCTGAAATCTCATGCAGCCCTCATTCTCATCCCCAGGTTGGTGAGATAATTGGTACTGTATTTTTTTATTTTATTTTATTTTTTTTACCTGAGTTTGCATATAAATATATATTTGCCTGAATGCACGGGCTTTTCATTTTCTCCACCGGAGTGAGAATTATCCTTCCTGTGCTGAACTCAAGTTTCTTTACATACCTACATAAGTGGTTTCTGTTACTGATCTCTGGCATGAAAGAGGTGGCTCACTCAAAATGCTGCAGGGGTTTGTGGATAATATCAATGTTACTCAGCCCCGTGTTGCAAAGACAGACATAGGAAAAGGCAGAAAAAGTAAAATACAACACCAAAGGCTGTTCAAATTGATGCATAAAAACAGGAAAAAAAATGACTTTTTGTTCATGCTTTTATCTTCACTGTTAAGATTATTAAAAGGTTTTCTATACTGAGGGATTTAAGACTATCATGTTTAGCCAAGTGTTGTTTTTTTAAGTGAGGTTTCTGGGTCGTATTTCAACACCAGCCCTTGATGTACTGCTCAACATTTAGTGTCTTGTTAAAGTATTCATTTCCATAAACATAGAACGCATTAAAGTTATAAAACTCAAGACATTTTATTCCAATTCTATGTGGTAGACCAACAAAAGCACCAGCTCCTCTATGCCGTATGTCTGTAATACCAAAATGGAGCAAAAAAATCTATATTTCTTTCCTATTTAGTCACAATTCAGAGCTGACTGGCAGTGCTTGAAGAAATGAAGTGCTATTCTATAGCCCATTTGATCAGTCTTTTGTGTAATAAAGAGCATAATTAACTGCTGGAAATGCCTGAAAAAAGGGTTTTTTAGTTTTAAAATCTCAACTTTTTTAAATACAGCGCATCTTTTAAATACTTGAAACTGATCGATTTCTATTTTTATGTCTTGTTTGAAGGTAACACGTGTGTATATTATTCCAAACAGATATTCAACACCAAAAAACATTTATAATAGAGCATTTTTCAATTCCCTTTTGATTATTTTGAGTGAGCCATTTTTTTAAAGCCTCTTGTGTATTTCGCTTCAGAGCATCAAAGCTTCATGAGGCATCAGTCATTGTGTAGGTATTTAAAGAAGTTGGCAGCAGCAGACTGTTCACCTCATAATGAAGGCACAAACACACAAACTAGTTTGTGGGTTTCATATCTTATTTTCCACCCCCTGGGTTTTCTGTTTTTTTTCCCCTTTGTAGTCAATTAAAGTTAACTGGGGAATGTACTGCGTCTGGATATATTTTTAGTATGTGGGATTTGGCTTTGCTGGTGTGGAAATGATAGGGTGGTTGTTGACCTGGTTATGTGGTTCCTTTCATTGTTTTTCTTTACAATAGCCATATTCCGTAGTTTTAACCTGTGTCCTTTAAGAAAACTTAACAACACTATTCGGAGAACCGCAGTGAAAAGTGAATATATGCTCAAATACTCGTATAAAAATTTCTCTTCCAGTGTTGTTGACTTTTCTGTAGGTCACTAACAGGTGGAGGCAATTGTAAAGTGTTTTGGGTTTTGTGGAGTTCGTTTGATCACATTATTATGTGATTTACATCAAAATTATCCTGGCAAGGACAGGAGAGGAATAGCACCGACATGCTATTCCAGGGCCTTTCCCTTTGGTACCTTTTTGTTCGTTTTTGTTTTTTTCTCCCCTATTGGTTAAAATAAAGTCACATTCTCTCCTTTTCTCTGTCTTCCCCTCATTTCCCATTGATTTCAAAGCAAACAGACATCCTGAGATTAGTAAAACAAGGGATCAGTCAAATATGAAGAATGGCAGAGCAAACGGATGAAACGCTAAGAGAGCGAAAATGAATGACTATAAAAGGGTTTGGGTGAAAAGTGGGGGATAGAGGCCTCTAGACAGCTGAAAGGGTCAGCAACTAATCAGGGTGAGAGGCAGGAACAATGCTTTGATATAGATGGTAGGATGAGCACGACCAAGACCTGTCATACACCACAGAGACGAGCACAATTCAGGAAGACAAGGAAGAAGAGGAGAGTGGGACTTTGGGGCTTTTTAATGTGACATCTGTTCTATCTAATCTCTCTGATGTGTATCCTCCACATGGATGAGATACAGTATATCCTGTCCCCCCCCCCCCTTGTTTCTTGACAGTTGAAACAGAGTGGTTGTCTCAATGGCACCAGAACTCTGGAGGGAGTTCAATTTCATTTACCTCTTTCACAGTTGTGGTTTGTGCTTGGTGTCACTGTGCGTAAGTGAAAGTTAATGGAGAGCACATTCTAAAGCACATCCATTCTCTTGTCTGGCAGTGCCATGCAAAAGTATTCACACCCATTGTTGCTTTTCAGATTGAGGGCAGGACTAGAAGAAAATCAATTAAAAGCTGCCAGAGCCTTGGGAATGGGGTAGAAATTGACTTTCCAGCAGAACAACAGCCCCATACCTTTAAGTTCACAGACTTTCTCTCTCCATTCAAACTTAAGCCGTACTATTTTGCAGAGAAAAATGGGCAAAGATCTCTACAATTGTGCATTTACTCTCCTCTTATGCAAAGCTGGTAGAGAAATAATCCAAAATACTAAAAGATTTATAATTTCCTTCCACTTCCCAATTATGTAGAACTTGATCTTTGCTTAACATTAAAAATTAAATTTCAGTTTATAAGAAAACTTTTGCAAGACACTGTTTAAGAGCTGGGAATGATTTTTAAAAACTCGTGAGGAGAAAAGTTGGACTCCTTCCAGTGTGAAGGTTCAGGCATTAATGACAACTGATGTTTTCCAGTATTTGCCGAAATATTGGAAATTACCATGCATTCTCTGATGCATGAGAATGTTTTATTGTAATTTACCTTGATGCATATGCTTACAAGATGTGTCAGACTGTACAGACCTGTTAATATGGTTTATTTCCCATTGTCTGTAACCAGTTTCATCACCACGGAGATTTCGTGTAAAAGTCCTGGGTCAGGACAAGCTTGAGGTGTCATGGAAGGAGCCGAAAGGAGATTTTGAAGGATACAAGGTTATTTACGTCACACGTCCAGGTAAGGTTGAGCTTTAAGGTTCAGTGTATTTTTTTTTTTTAAAGTGTATGTTTTTCCTTATTTTTGTCTTGTTGGAAAAATATGTTCAGTCATTTACTTATAAAGAAAAGTACTTAATAGATAATAACCCTTACCTTAAATTTACAATTTCTTTTTTCCTAGCATATTTTTTTATATATATTTTTCTAAATTTATTCAATTAATATTTAAGAGAAATATGCTGTCAATGAAAGAAAACTACACAAACCCAGCAACAGTTTTTCTCCATTAAAAAAACCTTCCAGTTTCAACTTGATCAGTTCAAAGAAATATGACAGAATTTTTCAAGAATATTATTTTCTTGTCCAATCCTGCCCTGTTGTTCACACTGTTAACCTCACTTCATGCCCAGTAGCTCAGCAATGATTTCACTGTGACAGCTTGATTGGCTAATACTTTGCTAAAGGGCCCCTCCATTGTAATTTCTGCATAAAAAAATATCAGAAAATTAATTTTCAAAGTCCAATACATGGAACAGGGATCATTTGGTTTATGATGACCCAAGAATGTAAATAGTTTTTTTTCTATAAAAGGTTTTTTTTTCTGGTGTTTAAAAATGTTTTTCTGCAAATGGGAGCGCAACAGTAAAACTCCTTTCCCTAAGGGAGAACTAATCAACATTTTCATGTCGATTTTGCTTATGTTTGAGTTCATAGCTCATCGTGCAGAAAAAAAGTTACACACAACCGCAGACAGGGTGGGATATAATTGATACTCTGATTACCCTGCGCACACAGTAAACACCTGTGACCGACTTCAATGAAAATTCTCTAATGTAGCTTTTAAGCCGTTTGTTTTCTACTGTTTGAGATACTGGACAATTAAAGCACCCAGTGAAGATCTGTTCTGCTGAAGTCTGCAGAGACTTCAGTGGAAAAAGTTAAACTACAGTAAAATCTAATGCAATAGTTACAACTGCTAATGTGATTAGTTTTAATAAGTATCAGGAAACAAAACGACATATATTTCTAATGGAACTGAAAATGACAATATGATAAAATCCAACAAAACATGAACTAAGGGCAATTTGTCCAGTCACCATAATTTGAGCATTTTCATAAGATTTGGAAAAGATTGCAACCAATAGTGTTGACTTGATTTGCATCATTTCATGTCACTGAAACATATTTTCCATCTTAAGAATACTACATTTAGGTTTTGTACATAAACATATTGATTGATTAGACTGTGGTTGTTTATGTTAACTAGAAATTAACAATATTTCATTAAGCTTTCTGGAATTGTTTGTATTGAAACAGGCGTCATCTTTGTAACAAGATTGCTGATTTGAAATGATCATGATGGTTAAAACAGAAAAACATCAGACAACCTTTTTAAACCTTGATAGATTACATAATCAAAAACATATTTTCAGCTCATTTTGTTAATTTTGTTTTAAAATTCACCGTGCAAGACAAAAAATATACAAATGCTCTGTTGCAACATTCATTTATTAGGCATACTCATTCTATTTAACAATTCTTAAGTATCAATAACAAAATTCAATGGGAAACCGATGCTCTGTATGTTTTAGATGTTCTCCTGATTCACATTGCAAGGCTTGACTTGTCTGCTTGTCAAGCTCTGCAGCTGTTTTATAATGTCTCATCTTTTTTATTCTCATTATTCATTAACCTAGAGCCTAGCTTGGCCCATTTGGTAAGGATTTGTATTAAGCTCTAAACATTGGGAGATTTATTTTATGCAGTATGTGTTTTAAGAGACATATTCCTTGTAACAGTCTTTTCAGGTCAGTTTCTAGGACAAATGCTGCAGAACTGACTCCACTTATATTCTTTTTTTAGTTGATACAAGTTGATAAATAGGTAAAATACAGCGGATTTCACAAGGGTTAATGGTAAATATTTTACAATTTTATGTTAAAACAACAAACTGTGTCAAAAATTAAGCTCTTATGTGATGAACCAACACAAAGTCGCTCATAACTGTAAAGTTATACTGAAAATGGGACAAGGGTCTCAAATTTTATGATTGGCTTTGTAGTTTCTGCAGATGAACACCACTGCATGATACTGCCATTACCATGTTTTGCTGTGGAGATGGTGCTTTCAGGCTAATGTGTGGTGTTAGTTTTCCCCCTTACTAATATTTACACATTGACAGCTATGTTTAGTTTTGCTCTTGACTAAATAAACAATCAAATAGACTTTTTTTTGCTTTAGAGAGCATCTTTTTTTCAGATTCAGTCTGTGTTTTCATTCTTTATCTGAAAAAAAGCAAACCTAAGTTGTACCCTAAAAAACAACTATGCAATATTCATTTGACTTACTGTTAGCAGTAGAAAGTGAAGAGGGAGGCACATGTAATTAAATATTGAACCTTTTAAAAAAAATAGCCTTTTTTTATGGATGTTCCCTTCATTTGTGTCACCATCCTCGTTATTTTTTTTTTTTCCTCGCTGCCGGTGCCAAACCTTGATTGCTTGGTGAAGTGTGGAGATGAGTTCAGCTTGCAGTGATGTGTTGTGTCTGCGCTTCTGCTTCATGCTTTTCAAGTGATGCTAATAAAAAACTGTTTCTACACTGCTTTGAACAGGACTGAACACACAGAAGGCGCTTTTCACTGCCAAGTCGCACACTAACACACTAACACTAACACTAACCAGTTAGAGTGTGGTTCTGTTTTACCACAGGTACTGAGCTTTTCCATTATATGCTTTGTTCTTTGCTGTTGTTTGCAGGCCGTGAGCTCGCAGCAGCTGTAGTCAACTCTCTGCTGATGTTTGCAGCAACATTCAGCAATGGAGAACCTTGAGGTTATAGTTCTATTGGGCTCAAACCCAGATAATCAATTTTGTCTTATATAAACTAATTGGTGGCCCAAGCATAATCATACAGACTGGGATGAGTTTATTATGTCCCTATACATATAAATCTAATTCTTTCACTTTATTTTTTTTAAATATGCAAACTTGGATTTAGGCAATGAATGCAACAAAAAGATGTAAACTCATGGTCATGCCTGGACTTTATTTATTCATTTGTTTTTTTAAATCCAAAGGAAATTCACAGGAAAATTTACATCACAAGCTAATATTATGTAGTTCCTGTATGTCACACTGTCAGCGCAGAACTGCAGCCCCATCAGAAAGCTGACAACCTACCAAAGTCTGAGAACAGCCTGGTGGAGCTGTGGAGGATTTACTATTGGAAAATGAATCCGGGACCGAGACCGGACCGGTTAGAGGAGGTCTAGTGGAAAAGCGCCTAGAGTTTCTCTTAGGTGTGTTTAATTGGAAATTTCAAGGGGGAATGTACTAAATACAACCATAAAGAAAGTCTGTGGAATCGTAAAAAATGCTTATGCAAACTGAGTAATTTAATAATTGGATGTGAAAATATATGCTACTTGCACAATGACAGTTCAGTAAATGGCTCAAGCTTTGCATCAACAATGAAACATTTCATTAGGAGATATTTGGTTTGTCGCTGTGAGTATATGGAGATTTCAGTAATGCTTGAAGTTGTCAGGATTCTTTTTCTTGGTTCTGTGTGATGTTCTGTGGTGATGGAAAACCAAATGAACTTGCTACAATATTACTTCCAGCAGTTTCAAGATTTTGGTGGATATGATGCTCCAAGTCAGCTTAATTTCATCAGTTTGGTTCATGTGGTAGAAACTTCAAGTTCTGACCTGAATGCTATAAAAAATAAAAAATAATTGTGCGCTAGATCGGTGGCAGGAAATTAACTAACAAAATGTTCTGGAAGAATTATGCCAAAATGTAATTAATAGCAACAAATTTCCTGTGGTTAAGGTACAACTTGCAAAATGACATTTAACCAATATTTATGGGGCACTAGAGGCAGTCCTGCTTTTTTAGGGTGCATGTCATGCTCTGTGTTATTAGTTTCGCCTGCGGCAGAGTAAACCTGCAGCTTCTGGTATTGCTTGGCCCGTCTGCTTGATGACATCAATGGAGAAACTGTCAGATAAGGTGCAGTCAGCCCAGGCAGCCGTCCCTGAAGACCGCAGGGAAGAGTCGGTCAAATGGCAGGAGCGACACCGGCGTGTAAAATGATGGAGGCAGAGGGGGAGAAGAAGCTCAGAGCTGTAGAAACATTGAGTCAAAATGGAGAAGAATGAAACAAAAAAGGAAACATGTTTTATTTCTGTGTTGCCTGCATGTTTAGCCTTTGAACATTCGTTCTGGTTGTTAAATTGAGACCTCAACCACTGTGACTTTGCATGCATTTTTTAAATTTGTTTTTAATAATCCTTGTTTGTAGAGATGTATCACTCGGAATTTGGCAGACAATTTCCAATGTGTGTGTTTTGTAAAATATTCACCTGCCAGTTTTAATTTCCGCCGGTTCAAATCTCCCATAATACAAAAGATATGACGGATTTAAAACCATTTTTAAATGTTTTACTGGTGTCAATATTAATTATGACTATTATGTCATTATTTATGTTACAGGAAGAAATGACATTAAACCACTTCGTGAGAAAACATAATGGAATTTTTTTTTTTACAATTATTTTAAAGCAAGGATAAAGTAAGACAAGAAAACTGTTTATATTCTAGATACATCTCAGGATGTTATAACTTCACATATAAGTGAAGTTGATGTTGCTGACATGACTAAAAAACTGTCTCCAGGTGTACATTGTTTCGTCTTCTGTGTTTTGTACTCGTCTCCATGTTTACGTCACCTTGCTTTCTGATTGGCTACACATCACATTCAACAGGCTGCCATGTCGTTTGTCCTGTGGGAATACAACACATGTGGCGATATCCAACTTATTGAATGTTCCAAATAATACAGTGGAGCAGTCCCAACATCCTTCCAAGTTGACCAGATTTCTGGTCAACTTGAGACAACACACCACACACACAGTAGGAATATCTCATAGATTATCTGTGGAGTCATCACAGTAATCAGTATATCCTTAACATTGTTCAAAAGGGAAAATCGGGGAGAAAATTGACATAATTATCTTCCTTTGTTAACCAGGCTTAACTCTGAGATGTTTAATCTGGCTGCCTTTATTCCATAGCAAGCAGAATCTCAAAGTTTCAAGGATAAAAAAGCAATTTATTTTTATTCCCAGGATTCCTGTCATCAACTGAAGACTCTGCACTTTCTTGCAGCCAGAAGAAATGACATGCATGATTATATTATTCCTATTAAACAGCTAATATTAAATCTTAAAGTATGCTTTTATTAGCTTTGCAATAATTGTCACGGCAAACAACAGTGAAGGGTCTGAATTAGTGTGCATGATGTGCTATTTTGCATTGGAAGCAGGTTTGTGTATTTTAATGTCATATACTTATATTTTTACCTCCAGAATGTCAGGCTAAAGTTATTATCATTTTATTAAAATGTTCCAGTTTGAAGAAAACTTATTTTTAACCTTTTTAAAGTTTAAGCATATACCTTCTCTTCAAAAAATGCTGAAGCAAGTTGGTTTCTGCTGTCAGTCATTTTACTGGAGCAGCAGCTGGAAATTAGATTTATGGAAAAATTGGCTTTGATAGCTGTCAGTTCGAGAAGATCCATCGATCCCACCTGGAACATTTGGCAACTGAATCCAGCAGCAGGCTAAATGACTAACTGAATTTAATCACATGGAAAGCTGAGGAACAATAGGCACTTTTTTTCATCACAAACTTAACTAATCAGCTTTGTTTTTCCTGAACTTTTCAGTTAATATGTTTTGCTACAGTCAGATTGCTGACTTGCAACTTCCATATCAGCAATAGCAATCTTGCAGGCTTAGATGTATAATACATATTTCTTTTACTTGATCTGCATTTGCAGTTCTTATTGGTTACTTTGTGTATTGGGTATTGATTTATGCATTTCCCTGCTTGTTCATATTACTATCTGTTGTGCTGTTTGCTGCCAGGGTAACCTGTCATTCCTTTAGGTTAAAACCAAACACTGGATTCTTTAGTTTTGTGATTCCACAGGGTTTCAAAATGTCAAAGATCAGACCTCTTTCAAATATACTAACTGGAGAGAAATATTTGTTCTTTACTTCGTGATGGTTTCAAATTATTTAGGAATGCAAAAGAGTATGAAGAGAGTTTGCAGATTGTGCATCATGGTTACTTGAGAAACATCCCCAATCTAGAGTAGCATCTTTTAATCAAACAGACCTAACTGACCAACTAAGGTCTATTAAACCTTACCAATTACTTATCACAAAGTAATTGGGGAAATTAATGTAACCATCTATGTAACAGATTAGATTTAGGCTACAAGGAAATTCCTGCCTCAAAGTAACATGACAGGATTACACAATCTGTTGAAAACATGCACCGCAGTTTCTTTGGCTTTAATCTGGCCACTCTCAGTATGTAGACAAACAAAGACTGATTAGGGGGGTGTTGGCAGTGTTATGCAAGTCGACCCTTCACTTGGACAAGTTCAAAGTTAAATTCATACATGTGAAAACTCAGATTTTCTCATTCATTAGTTTGGCTCCATCTGTTGCTTGTTCAGGTCTAGGGACAGACAAGGGGCAGCTAACATTTCTGCAGATCCCACACATCCTGAACATAAACTGTCTAACTTTTACTTTCAGGTAAAAGTAAAAGTACAGGTATTTGCAAAATGTAGCTGCCACAGAGGTAATTTCTTCACCAAAGGTGTCTGTGATGATTATAATGATTTTAGAGTCTGGGTAATCAGCTACTGTTAAACAAGACAAGCATATTTTGACCTCAAATATTGAATATAGGATATAAGTAAATGTGCACAGTGTTTTTAAGCTTTTTTAATCTCTAAAATGTGTTTAATGTCTGTTCACTGTACATAAACCTGGCGCTTATAGCTGATTCTGATTCTAATCCATCTCTTTCCTACTTACAAATTTTAGCTTTTTTTAGAGATAAAAGCAAATGTGCTGTATTTGTATTTAGATTACAAAAGAATGCAATGCAATCATATATACATGATAGTGTATATTGTCTAGAAGGGTGTAATGTGTTCGCTGCTACACTTAGTTTATTAGATTAGAATATTTTGTTTTCTTTCTTTAGGTCTTTATTTTAGAACAGCAGGTGTTGAGAATGTTGGCTCTGATTTTATATCTATATAATTACATGGAGATTACTGAGGTTCTGTGAACTGTGTGAAGATACAGTCACATTGACAGCAACAGCACAGTAATTTATTCTGAAACTGAGATCTTAATAGCATGGAAAGGCAGAATGTGTTTCATCTCAATAATTTGTCGAAAATATTACAAGGTGTTGATACAAAAGCGCATGTTTTTGAAGCAGAAGCGTGTTGTTCATTTGATCCTGTCATTTTTTTTAAATGTTGTGCAAGAACAATGAATGATGTAATTATAAACTTAAATAGTTTGAGTGAAAGTTTTGCTTACCAAAATACCGAATATGGAGAATTTTCTCTTAGAAGAAAATATTTTAATTACCTTTCAGTGTTACCACCTTCATTTGCATGTAAATGTATTAATTTTCATCCTTTCATTTCAACTGCTATTAACAGGTTTGCAATGCAGGATGTGTCACATTCTCAGATGAGAGACAAACTTGATTGTGAGTTCAGCCTGAACATTTAGATGTTAAGAGGTCTTGATGAATATTGTTCATCTATTTTCAGTCTATGAAATTAATGTGCAGTTTCACAAAGAAGGAATAGAGGAGGAGTTCTAAACGCTTTTTAAAAAACTGCCATCCACATAGTGGAGAATAAATACTAAGTCAGATTCAATAAGTTATGATATGCATTCAGACGAGGCTCGTATGTATGATTAGACTTAAAGGTTGAAAACAACAAACTTTAAGCAGGTATTAGACATACTTTTTATTTCACCAATATTTATGGATTGGATACATTTTTTTTATGATCTGATGTAATATTCTAATTTAAACAGAAATAAAAGCTTAAATACATTGTCTGTAACTTACTCTATATAATGTATTTAATTTACTGATCAGGCTCCTGAAATAAAAGAGGCTGTAATATTCAAATTTATTGAATGAATATGTACAACTTGCAAAAACCCTTTTCTCTTTTTGTTACAAACTTCAATGCAATTTTTTATGCAATGCATAATTGTAAAGTCAAAGGAAAATGATGCATACTCTTTGAAGGTTTTACAAAAAATAATCTAAAAGTGCGGGATACAGCTATGCAAAATCCCCTTTCAATAAAATGACCCACTGTTTGTAGAATCAGAAACAATGTTACTTTGCCAGTTTTGTGCACACAAATTTAACTTTTAACTTTTTAGACAGCATTTAAATTATGAATGTTCTAAAAAGGCAAAAAAAAATATTCATTGTCCTAGATCCTCCAGAGCTACCATGACTGTTTTTCTGAATATTGTTCTTCTTCTCAGCCTGTCAGAAAGGACGACCACGTCCTGTTTGACCTGCATTTTTCAATATTCCTACCATTTTTGGATGACGTGTTAGATGTTGTTTTATTACCCATCCCTTTTTTGTCAACCTTATTCCTGACCTATCTTGTGTTTTACTTGGTCTTTCTTGAGTTGATATTTTAAAGATATTTGTTAAAATTCAAACATCTGGTTTGTTCTTTTTGTCTATGTATTCAAAATGGTAACTTATGACTGAAGCATATGTGCAGTTGCAGGAGCAGGTTGCTCTGTTCTGTTATGTCGGTCAGTCAGTCATGCAGGTTAAATTCTTTAACTTCCTGTGCTCCTTCCACTGACTACTAATTGTTAGAATCCCAATAAAGCTTTTTGAGATGTGTTGCAATATCAACACATAAGGTGTATAAGTACTTTAGAACTAGACTTTAAAGAAACCTTATATTAATCTTGGTTTTGGTAGTGGTCTTCACAAATATTTTTCTTCTAATTGTGCATCTCTTCCCTCAAAACAGGTGGACAACAGAAGGTGCTAGAACTAGCAAAGCAGGAAACAAAGCTGGTCATTAAAGATTATGACCCCTCAAAAGATTACAACTTTAAGATCAGTGCTGTGAATGGCGGGAAGGAGAGCAAACCTCTTCAAGGAAAACATGAAGGTAGGAATCTTAAGATACTTCAAAGGAAGTCCTGATAATTAATTCCGATTATTTTTGGCTGCTTTTCGTCATTCATATTGCTTATAAAAGGCGACCACATTCAGAGTCCTGTGTGAAGAATTTATGACCTCAAATCGACTCGGATGCAGAGAAGAAGAATGTTAATGTTGCACCGCAGTAGAGTTTATGACTATAATAATGGATGCCACCATTTTTGGATCAATTTTAAAGCTATTCAGAGCCGACAGGATCATCACAACATTATGACATGAGGGAAGCTAATAATAAGAAAACACGGGTAATAGAAATAACCTTTTGTGGACCATCGACTGCAACTTGTGCACAGACGTTTGTTTGATTGTGTAGTTGGACAAGGATGGAGAAATTGGGATGTGATGTACCCCACTTACAGGTTTTTCATAATTTCATTGTTCTAATTTTCAGCCATTGTTTATATGTCTGGTTTTACAACACCTGGCTTCTTTAAGTGCAGAATTGTGATGCACAGCTCACATCAGCGACAGAAAAGTTGGATAAAATACAACATGTTCAGACTGCAGATGGTTTCAAAACAATCAGATATGGATCTGACTTAGTTTTACATATAGAAGTGGCACAATTTGGACATTTTTGGGAGGTGAAAAAATTGGAATTTGGCCTTTTGGACTGCTGTGGAAAAGTTGGATATAGGTTTCATATGGGGAAAAAAAAACCATCTGATTTGGGTCACGTTTGCCTGATGAGTGAACATAATAAGGTAAATAATACTTAAAATGATGTGGCTTCTGTTGAAAACTCACCTGGTAAAAGCTGACATGACCTGTTTTAGGTTTATGCAAATGTAAATTTTGAGGAAAATTGACCAAGTTAAGATGCGACATAAAACAACCAACTGCACTTGCTGCTAAGTTAGCTTAGCATCAGAAGCTAAGCTAACTTAGCAGGAGCCCTCCATCAGATGTGATTAGCCGAGTACCTGCTGTCTGATTAAGGTGTGGCTGTAAGAGCTGTAAGCCTAAGAGTTTGAAACTGTAGGAACTGAGACAGGAGCACACAGTTGGGGCTTGTCATCAAAAATATAGCTCAGTTTTTTCTTTTCTCAGGTCTTAGTATCTTTGTTCCTCTCAGGTGGATGTTAAACAGCCTTTGTTTCTCCATTTTAAGCTTCATCACAAGTCCCCACAGTTCACTTTCTCTCCCTAGTGTTTAAATGAATGCCAAGTACCTTGTCAGAGTTTCACTTATGTGGTTCTGTTCCTCTTGAGAGAAAATTGTCCTTCTATGTATGGATGGCATTTCTTTTTACATTTTGAGGCACACACTGTCTGACCGTCTGTCCGTCACTGCTAATTTTCTGAGATTGGATCACAGTGAGAGGAGGGAGGAGACGTTGCCTCTAAGACACTGGCTCATATTTTAGCCTATTTTATTTTATTTCTGTATTTTTTTATTTTGACATTTTTTTGACAGCTTGTTTTCATTTTACAATCTTCACATTTTGTTAGGACATTTGTCTGCGAGCCAGTAGCATTTTTTCCCACCCTCTGCATTGATTCACGTGCTTAAAGGAAGATTGAAATCCTTTTCTTTGCTTCAGCTGTCAGCTGTTTTGTAGGGACCATGTTTTCTGTCAATCAGCCTGACGCAGCTCATCGCTTAGGTCATTTAGCATCACTTATCTTCCTGTAAACACATGTAGTTAGACTTGTGTAGGTTGTAGAAATGTTCATTAGAGTGATTCTTTGTTGACTGATGGTGATGGGGTGATGTTTTCTTTAATACCTTCTTATCTGCTTTGCTTGAAAAGTTTGTATATTTTAATTCCAATGCCAGTTAGTTACTTGACTTGTTTTACAAAGCTACAATTTTGGCAAATGTATTGATTTAGCTTTTTTTTTGTGATTTATTTTTGGTACAAAGTGAAGTAAACTCCCTCAGGAATATTTGTTTCCTATTTTTGCCAGTTTATGGTTGCAGAAGCACAACAACAGCATGCCTGAGTTTACTGTGGCATGCTGGTTTGGGGAAATGCACAGAAATAGGCCAAGTGTTTCCTTTGTTTCAGACACTGACATTCACAGACTTGTAAGTATTTACTTGCTGTTCTCGAAAATACAAATCAGGACATTATGTGTCTGCTGCATGCATAAATGCACAGGTGCAAAGGGCTGTGTTCAAAGAGCTTTAATGCACATCATCTTTACTCTCATTGGGAGATTAGAAAGCTGTGCATTTTTTGATTTCCTATACTTGCCTGTGTAAAATGTCATGAATTTTGATTCTCTGTGCTAAACCAAGTAAATTATTAATAAATCATTTGTAGACATAAAATTCTGAAAAGTGTGGCACACATTTGTATTCAGCTCTCCTTACTCTTATTGCTCCAAAGAAATCCAGTGTATCCAATGCAATCAGAATACATGTATGTAATATATATATATATATATATATATATATATATATATATATATATATAAAACAATTTCAAATATGTTACATTTTCATGTGTTGTGCTAATTTCAGAATAACATAGACTTTTTTGTTTATTAAATAATACATTAGTTTAATTAATTTAGTCTAGCCAAAGACTGAACATCACCTTTTCATCTTGTCACATATTTTATTTAATCTTTTTTCTGTTCGTTAACGTAGATAAAAAATTTTTTCTCTGTTTGTTCTTCCTTCCAGCTCAGCAAACAGGCTCTGAAACGGCTCAGACCCAGGGGACTAAAAAGAGTGATGTCACACGAGAAAACAACGAGATCTCGGAAGGTAAGATGCTCAGCGGGGAGCGGAAGGCAGGCTGAGTGAAGTGACACTCTGGGATGGAAAAAGATTGACGCATCCGTCTGCTTTAAGTTTCCAATTTCTGAATTCTGATTTAAAATGAGAAAAGTGGAAGTTTTATTCCCCTGAAATACAGCATACAGGTGTGAAACTTTAAATGTGTTCTGTTACCAGAAGTACAGCAGAGAGATTTCTTTTTTGGATTTCCTGAAGTGTCCCTTTTGTTAGAATTAACCTCTGAGAAATGAGTCTTAAACATTTTCTGAAGATGAAACTTTACCAGAAGACGGAGTAGATTGAATAAAAATAGGGAAGTAAAAGCAGAAGGGCTTCCTGATTTTAGACATTTTGTCATAATTTAATAATTAGTTTTTCTTACCATTCTCACAGATTTAAACACAAACACTGTGTGAAATTCAATGGCTCTGCTCATGCACAGTCAATGCAGATAAAATTTAACCCAACGAAATAACTAAAAAGGAAGCTATTAGAAACTAAATTAAGTGTAGACAATAAACAAGGCATTTATGGTTTTGAGAGAGATTGTGAGAAATGCCTGCAAAGGCGAACAGCCAGGCACCGCAGGGAGCAGTAAGAAGGAAAACGGCAAAATGAGGTAAGACATGTTTGTTTTCCAACTGCAGAAGGAGAGTCTTGAACTATTTACTGAAGTTTTTGAAAATGATTTCATTGTTTAGTCTCCCGACATTCATCTGTACCCCTGGTAATGGTGTGTAAAAATACTTTAAAATACTTTTGTCACTTACTGCATTATCTAAATGGAAAAGAATTCAACTTGATATATATATATAATAATTTTAAAGGCATTCAAACCCCTCTGGAAAAGAATCTTAGAAATGTAAATGATTTGAACCTTTTATGTGGTTTATTATGGGAAGACTCGACTCTTTAGCTCACTGCCTGTTTTACTTTGAACCAACTAAATAAATGTATTCACATTGAAGGTTAAATTGTTCTAAAAGATAATTGTGTGACATTATGTTTCTGCAATACAATATTTTAAAGGATTTTTACACATCATTATTGGCTAAAAGGAAAGTGCCGGCTAAAGCAACTACTGTAAACATTGCTATATTCATATTTATTTTTGAGACAATTTCCAAATAGATGTTGCCAATTATAACAATGCAGTTACAGAGGTTTTGTCTCTTGATTTGATTAGATATCTTTGTTCTTTGTTTAATTGCTTATCATGGGATGATTTTTTTATTTTTGTAATTTATGTAAATTTGATTTATGTTTCTAACTTTGTACATAAAGACATTTTCACTCGTATTCAATAAAAAGTTTGTGTACAAAACTATCCAGCGGAACAGTTGCCTCACGTTGTATTGTTGAGCTAAAACAGGTGTTCCTTTGCAGCATTTGGAAACGCTTTGTGTGTGTTTTGTGTGTGTTTTGCAGCGGAGGAGCGGTGTTGTTGAATGTGCAGATTGAAACTTTTGGCAAACGTTTGACCACAGTCTCAAACCTAAATTACAGCTTCTGCTTCAAAAAGCGTCAGGATGAGATGATTCCTGTTTGTTTGTCTACATCTAAATCTGGTTACTGTTGCATCCTTATCAGCGTCAACATTTAGCTGCTTTCATGTTGCCGCAGTTTGGGTCACCTCTTGGTAAAGCTATACTTCAGACTGAAAGAAATGCTTTTCTTAACCAGATTGTGGAAACTTAACAAGCCCATCAGAACTTTGCTCTGCTTTTGCTTTAAATTACACACTATAGTTGACTCTGATGTGCAGAGTTATTTAATCCTGTCTGAGGTTTTAGACAAATATACATTTAGTGACATGGAATGTGAACGAACCAGAGTCCGAGTCAAACGGAATATGACTTGCCATGAGATTAGTTAAGTCCTTGAAATTTTTTATTGAGGTGTCCAACCAAATGTATAAACTTGTATTTATTTTCTGATGGTTTCTCCAAATTCAAGGTTACCAAAGTACTAAAGGCTTTGTGAGTTTCATTTTATATTGTTAAAGTAGATTGTAATTGCTTTGTGTATATTTATCCTTATTGAAATAAAAAAAATCATAATTCTGTGGATTTTTATGATTTTTTTGGGGGGGTGAAAGACAACCAGGCCCAGTGAAGTTTTATTTTTCTGGTTTCTATTGATCATCCTTTGTTCTTTTTGTACATTACATGTTGAATAAAATGCAAGAACACTAAGACTTCACTCAGGACTCTTTGAAGTGACAAAAACTAACAGGACAGTTGGTTCTGTCCATAGTTTCATTGATGTTTAACATTTAATATGCAAATAAAACATAACAGGTGCCAAACCTGGCTAATAGGATAGATGTTTTTTATTTTAAAAACATCTATCAAAAACTCAGAAACAGTAGAAGGACTAAGTATGTCCTCCGAGCCAAAGCAGCATGATGGCAAACAGAAAACGGAGAGAGCAGAAGTGCAGCAAGTCCAGTGGAGCCTGATCCAAAAGGCTCACATAATTACAGTTTGGACTTACCATAAATGTTCTTTTTCTGTCTCATTACGATTGCTTGGGTTCTACAAGATTACAAATCTGTAGCAGTTCTTTTTCCGTTTATTTTTTCTCTGTCACTTTTGAAGCACACTGGACCAGTTTTCTTTCCCCCACCAACAAAGCCACTTTACCCAAATATAAAATGTAAGGAGGATTAGAGATGAGAATTTCAGCTCAATGTGCTTTATTGCTTTGTTTGAAGTCTGTTGTTTGTATGTTCCAGATGTTGTATATGCAGGTGAGAGACAAAGTTAAACAGTTATTAGCAGCAAGAGCTCAGTCATTTGTGCCTCTAGGAAAAATGGAGGTGCAAACACAGAAATGTTGAATCACCTTATAAAGATAAAGTCACAACAAAAAATGTAGTAGGACTAAGTATGTCCTCCAGCAATTTGTAGTTTGGAAAACATCTTTCTATGAAAGCAACATGAAATAATTACCACAGATGGGGCATAATTAGCCACAAATTGGCTAATGAAAGACTTACATTCACTTCAGGCTCAAATAATTGTTGTTGACTCATGGTTTAAGTTTTTATTTGCTTTTGTCTGCTTGTGGTTTTGACAGCTACATGGTTGGTTGGTTAAATGTTGGTTTTCTATTTTTTTTAAAAATTGCAAAAAACTCCTTTTTTCCCATATTGCCATAATTAGGTATTTCAGAGGGAAGAGATTAATTTGATACACATTGGAATAAGGCTGTAACTTAAGAAAATATGGAAAATGTAAAGTGTTGTAACCATTTTCATGACACACTGGATGTTCCTAAATGAGCAAAAATTATTATGTTTTAAGTCTGTGAAACGGCAGGTGCATTTATCTGCTTTCTCCTCTCCTTTCGGCTCTACTCCCTCTACAGCGTGTCTTTGTAAGTGATCTTCTCTGAGTCCAGAGCAGAAGCTCTTTCTGAAGTGGGAAATAAAGGTGTGAACTCTCACCAGGAGGAGCATATTTGAAGTGTTGTGGCCAAAGATGTCACGATGTGCTGTGCTGGGTGACCTCAGCTCAGGTGATGGGAGTCTTCATGGCCAGTGTGACAAAAAGCCCAAAACAGTCGGGGGAATAATGAGGAGGAGGAAAGACATTTTGCTTTACTGCTGCAGTTACTTCTACTTTGATCTGGATTTTCTTTGTCTGTAAAAAAGCTACTACTATTCTCATTAAAAGCAGAGATGATTTCTTTTTAAACAAAATGTTCTTTCAGTATAATAATAAAATAGCTTTTAGGTGATTCTGAATGCAAGGCTTTGCTAATGTCTCTACTGTAGTGTAAGCAGTATGATTTAAGACTACATAAATATTTGATGAATGAATAAGAAAATGTATTTAGAATGATAGAACTTAACTGTATTCATGTTTTTGAGGCATTTATTGCACCAATGGTGCCTGCTGTGATCATGTTTGCAAGTGTAATCCGGAGTCATATATTCAAATAAATCTGGCCTGTAATATTTTTCAAGCTTATTTAAACCTATTTAGGATTTGCACTAAGACTCAGAAGGTTCCCTGTGGTGCAGATGAAATGCAATGAGGTCTATTTTGAAAAGCAGATGTAAGGTCAGGATTAGGGATTAGAGTAAACAGAGTTTAGAGTTATACAAAATGTTAAAATGCCTTTTTGTTTGTGATGGGAAGCTATTTTAGCCTAAAGTACATGTTTCTAAAACTGAACCTTAGTGTTTGGTTAAATCTGCTGAAATTCAGAGACTTGGGGATTCTCAGTTTTGTGCCAAAAAAGTAACTTTTTATGAGAATTTTACTAATTCTTAAAACTTAATCTTAACACTTTATGGAGTGTTTAAAATTGCTCTTGTTTACACTCCCATGTTATTGCTTGTTGCTTATCTTCAGTTTAAATATAACTGATAATGAAAGGTTAACACTTTGTTCTTGGATTCAAAGGGGAATTTTCTTTTATTTTTGTAGTTTTGTACAGATTATTTGACTTACTATTAGAACCTAATTGCAGTTTTGTTCAGATTTAATTCTGTGATTGAACTGTATATTTTCAGTTTCTGTTCATAGTTATCAAATACTAATTTATAACTGGAATGAGCTCTATAGTCTTATCACTTCACTTGTTATAACTTGATAGTCTGGTTGTCAGTTTTTCAATCACTTTAAGCTTTTTAAAAGTCAGTCCTTTGTCAAATTATTGTTGGTTTGGTGCTTTCTAAGTTACTTTTTATAATACTTAATTAAAATAGTCCTCAATATGAATGTTTGTTATATCCACTGATACGACTAAAAACACAAATCATCTAGGCCAGATTTTGTTGCAGAGGCATGAAAAAAGTGACTTATGTGTGTCTAAACAGGCTATTCTATTGATGCTGTGTAAAGAGTTTTGAAGGTTTTAAGGGTTGAAGTTAACCAAGTCTAAATTTCCACATCATTGTTTACGCAAAACTTTGAAAAGACATGGAGGCTGGAAAGTCTTTCAGGTAATATTTTCAGACTAATAGAAACAGTGAGACAGATGCTGGCTACTAATTAAAATGAGTTTGCAGTGTTTGTCAGACTGGAAACCTGTTAATGAAAATGTGACTTTATTAACCTTTAAACCGTCATTATTATGTTTGTGTTGGTAGGTTATTACCATAGAAACCTCATGGTAGCTACCTCTCCTTATCTCGATAAGGGGAGGTAGCAGGTAATGCATCACCAATGAGTTTCTTGTGCAAAACACTTGCTCAAAACAAACACCTGAAGCACCACCTAACAGAGAAGTGATGCAGTGTAAAGATTAATTTAGCTTATTTCATTTTAATATTTTTGCATTAAACATGAGTCCTTTTATTCAGGACATATTTTCCTAGCTATCTCTTTGCTTATAGCTGAAGAACTTTTTGTTCTTGAAACAGATTTGGTGAAGTATAATGGAGAACTAGACCTGAACAAATGAAAACTAAACTGACAAAAAGAACTCCTAATCCACCAAGTACAACAATGCCAAAAAATTATGAATCAGCCACCAGTTCAAAGAACAACTGTGGATTAGGCTTGTCTGAATGCATTTTGTCTTGCCTTGTACTGCTTTCTTTAATTCATCCTCTTAACAGTTTGATCCTGAATAGCCATTTCTAGTCTCTGAACATGAATTCGTTTTGTTAAAGCAACCACATGCATATGTGTCCAGGTTTAATGTGCGCGTGTGTGTGTGAATCATGTTGAGTCAGTCTGATGTAACTGGCTTCAGGCTAAAGGGGACAGATGGGGGACTAAGGAGCCAACCATTGATGGAAAGCTTTGTTTTTCATGACTGCTGCCCACGTGCAGCTTCTGCATTTCCCATCCTGAACTCTCCATGAAAGCAGGATGTCACCATTATTCCCTCTAGGAATTTAATTTATAAGCTCATTTCTTAGTCTTTCCATCACATTTTCTTCATTCTCTGCCACTGTTTGTGCTCAATGTCTCAGCCACTATCCTTTTGTCTGCCATGTTTGTTACTAAAATTTGAATGATGCACAAATATCCAACTAGGTTTAAAGAACATATAACTTATTTTCTAGTCTGAATTAGTTTAGTGATTTTGGGAACTTTAAGCAAATTGAAAGCTGTGAAATTTAAACCAATTTGCATCTAATCATCACTTTAATATTTCATCCACACCTTAAAGTAAAGCAAATTAAAATAACAGATCAAATTTTCAGGTGTTGAATATGTTTCTTCAAAATGTGATGCAAGTTCCTACTTTCTACCGGAACACATTTTAATTTACTAGTTTGTTTTTATCACCTTCTCTTTTCTTTCTCCAATTTTGTCTTAATTTTTAGCATCATTTTGTAGTTTTCTTCAGCTGCTTTCTCTCCTTTGTTCTTTAAAAAACTCACCTTTTTTTTTTCTTTCAGAATTTCTAAGCCAAAAGCTGACAGTCTGCCCCTTGCCCACACTTGCTGAATACCACAGCTTTAGCTGTGTAGGCCTGTTCTTGGTCTGCTGCCTTGCTACTGATGAGACCTTTAATGGCTGCCTGCTTGAGAGGCTGTCGTTCTGAAGCTTTGGCTGCCTCTTTGTCTCCTAGTGACAGATTTTCTTCACGCTCATGTCTGCAGGTCATCTAGATGCTCACAGGACACGTATGGCTTGCAATACTTCATTGCTTTACGGCTACTGTTTATCTGAGAATCACAGTTTAGGCTGCAATTGCTGGAGGTGGCAGATGGTAACTGTAATTAACTGCACAGCAGCTATGCTGGAGCCTATGGTAGAGTAATGAAATATTTCATTATTTGCGGATCATAGTTATAAAATATCTTTAATAATTTTGAATAGGAATATTTTTTTATGCAAAATCAAAGTCTCAGTCGTCATTAAAAGTTTAAAAAAATGTCCAGCTTTCATCAGACTTCAAACTATGCAAACAGGGCCTGTAAAACAGAGTGAAACACAACATATGTGAGCCAGAGGACATTAAAGTATTCATCACCCCAGATGTCATGACTTTTGGGGGAAAATTAACTAATTTCTTAGGTAAGGTGTTTTTCTTCTCGTCTCCCAGTCTTCACTCTGAAGGATTTTGTTAAAGTGTTGCCAAACCCCCTATAGAGTTTTATTATTGACAATGTTTGTTTATTGATCCCTTGCAGGTATTAAATCAGATTACACACTCGGTTGCCGTATGCTGGCTTCAGGCAAACCCCCACATGGAAACATTCCTAAAAGCAGTAAACACTTTAGTCCCGGTTTTCCGCAGTTTTTATGTTAAGCTTTTAATACTTTCATTTGTATGTTGAATCAGGTTGGCTAGTTAGTCAGTTGGTTAATCTTCTGACCCTCACATTACCTGTGGTAATTTGCAATACAGGGACTTCATTGTATCAATAAGTGACTTTCCATTGGAGTTGACAAAAATCACATGAGGTTCTCTAAGGTTCCTTCTTGGGCGCCTCCTCTTTTTGCTCCCACCAGCTCTGATGGCAACAGATTGAAAAATAAGTTATCAGAATTATGAAGGTGATGCACAGCTGATCATTTCAGTGTCATCAGGTGACTACAAACACATTCAATTGTTTATTAGACATAACAAATCGGTGAATAATAATTAGAATATTTACATGTTTGTTTCTGGAGATCGTCTTATGACTCCTTGCTTGGTGTGTCAGGACCAACAGTGGGTCCAACACGTATGTTTAAATCACAATCAATTTAAACACAATATGTGGGTTGAAAATGTTTCTTCAGGATTTTGACAGTATTATGTCAGAAAATCCAGTTTTAAATTCTGGTCAGCTATTTGATGTGATCATCTTTGTTCCTCACCAGACTGAACTTTAAGGTTGGCTATTTGTGTTTTATTTAGCAGCTTTGTTTTAGATTCTAAGAACTTAGATTTATACTTTTTTCTTCTCAGTCAAAGGATTTGTGTCCAAATCTCTTGCCGTGATTGATGTCGAGTGGGGGCTTACATTAGAGCACTATAACTCATCTAATCTGTCTTTGCTCGCATTTCACTGCAGGCCAGTTCATACACCTGCTTGCTGATCTGTCTGGTATCTTCTTCTGGTTGGACTTTGATGCATATTGTGAAATTACTTGCTGGATGATCTAAACTTAAGAATCTGTTTTCTGTCCTTACAATGACTCATGCATCAATCCATTAGGAATATAAGGAATATAAGAGAAAAACTTTTATATGTTTTATTTATTTTTTCAAATCAAATGTTACTGTAAATTTATAGCAGTCACTGACATTATTGAACCTGTTTTTGAGCTCCGACAGATTTATCTGTAAAAATTAGCAACGCCACAATTTACAGACATCTTAATTATAAAACTATGTGGTTTTCTTCAGTCTAAATGTAAAATGAACAGAAACTTTTGAAAAACAGACTGTGTGTGTTACGTATGTAATAAACATCTAGGTTGCTTCTGTTTCAGAAGCCCTCTGGTGTATTAATCGTAAAGTGGATTTAGCTACCTGAGGAAGCGGTTTTTATCTGATGGGCAGCAGGTCTTCATTTATATATCTATGCCTTTGTTATATCATGTTTTACAGGATGATGTCCGCAAGGGTAATGGGCAATAACAGTTCCCATCATCATAAACAGTTGATGACACAGTGCCATTTTGTGAGAGCAGATTACTATCTGAAATATGTTGTGAGGTAACTTTTGGCATCACTTCAGTGATGTTCTGGCTTTGGCGGTGGGACATTTGTTGCCTCATGAATGGTGTTCACATAAAGTTTCGAAGGTGTTAGTAGAAGTGATAAAATGTGATTGTTGATAATACTGGACCTCTTAGCCAGAAGCAGTTTAGAAGATAGACCTATATCTCCACTTTTTATCTACATGTAGTTTTGAGAAAAGGAGTCTGACATGCTTTACTGAGCTTTTTTGTATTTGCAGACATACATTTTCCAGAAATGCATGCGTGCCTATAACATTTTCAGCTCCTCCATGCTTATATTTCCACTTTATTTTTTAATTTTCAAAAACAAGGTTTCTGGTTGTATTTTATTTTTTATTTTTTTGCTGCATGGTATCGGTCTATGACCACACAAAGACTTCACAGATTGTTATATATAGATTGGTATATATTGAAAAAACAAAAAGCTGTTTCTCAGGCTTCAGGTTTGAGTAAAAACTGGAATCACAAATCAGCTCTAACAACAGGTTTCACATTTCCTGTATGGAGTTTTACTTTGGTATCATCTGCTCCTGATTGCTGCAGCAAGCTCCAACACACACACACACACCTGCCATGGCACACTCACTGATCATTTTTAATAGACATGTAGATAAACACTGCCTCTCAGATTTGTTGCCATGGCAGCATGTGTTGTCTTAGGGGCCTTGGGTTTCCCTTTTTCCTATGGTTTGTCTTTGAGCTTTATGACTTGACTGATGCATTGCTCTGGAATGATAAAGAAACATACAACTGGCATTTGTTCTTCAGTGTGTAGTGTATGCTTGTTAAATGCCTTGATGCTGAACTTTACCTTCCCTTTCTTTAACCGCAGGCATGTGTGGACTTGTGATAAATACATAAAAATGTGTTGAGGTCTTTAAAGAAACGGAATCCAAACTGTTCAAGCACATTGTTGAGTGATTCACCTGAGTTGTCACTGACTTTATCTTTGCTTGAATTGCTCTTAAGGCTATTTGTGTTTGAGATGCATCAGTTTTTTGTTGTTTTAGTCACCTAGGTTCAGAAGTGGGAGGTGGGGCATGTTGTCATATCACTGAAGCTATAGTATGTAAAGTCCACATGCCTATTAGGAGAAAAATTAAGATGAACTTTAGAGAAAGCTTGTTTCTCTAAAACTAGAAATCACAGTGTTGTCACAATACTAAAGATCATAATATCGTCTCAATGTTTGGAAAATTTGAGCAAAGTTTGCATAGATAAATGTGTTCATGGCTATACTTTTAGGAACGTGCATCTCTGTAAGTAGGTGGAAATTACTCTAATTTTATGCACGTTTGTATTTATACCCATAAGTATAGAATTGCTAACTTCTTAAAATGTGTTCTTCACATTTCTGCAGACAAGCCTGTGCAGAACTAGGCTTGTGAACTGCTTGTTTTTACAAGCTGTAAAACAAAAATACACACAGCCAACTTTTGAAGAGTTCACTTGGTGAGGGAAAAAGGGCGAGATCACCAGTCTCTGACCAAGGCCTTTGAATCAGATTGCCAACAGCGTGATTCATGCACTGGTATAAATCAGTTCTCAGTGTGTCAGCAATGTCTACATTTTAGAAAGTAATGAAGCCGTTTTTAGTGGATTTTGCTTCTAATAGTTTGTAAATCAGCGTTGCTATGGTGACATGTGACAAGGTGCAAGAGCACCTGATAGCAGATGGAGAATGTATCTGTAATTTTCAGGCATAGGGCTGCAACTAATGGTAAGTTTGGCTTTCTGCTGCTCTCATAATTACCTGATTAGTTGACTAATAAGCGTTGATATAAAAAAAAAGTCACTTTTGTGAGATTATGAAGTGAAATAGCAATTTAGAAATGGTTATCTATTTTACATTTCCTGATTTTTTTTTTACATTTTACTTTAACTTTATTAAGGCACAGTATATTTCCTGCCTTATTGTTTGAAAAATACAAAAGAATATAAAAAGTAGTTTTTAATTTTTGAAGGGACAAAATAGAGATAACATATTTTAAAGACTGAGTGATTGAGTTATTTGTAATTAAATCTTAAAAAATATTTTAAAGATTTGTCAGCAACATCCATAGGACCAAGATTAAATTACAAAAGACCAGCATTCAAGCTTGTAAAATTGTTATATATATATTTTTTTCTAATCTTATTGAAAATAATGTGCCAACCGTAAATCTGTTATGGAGGTTGAGTTTAAGACATTTCAATTACCAACCAAATAAACTCATTCTTGGTACATGGCCACTTTTTAGGCTTGACACGACCTATTTATTGAGGTCCACTTCCTGGACCATTTGTTCAGGCCTCCAGTAATTAGACTGCAGCCAGAAAGGATGGGCTGTGGAGAAATCACAGCAAGTGTCAAATGTTCCACACATCATGGGAGTATTTGTATCCTCGTGTGTGTGTGCGTGTGTGAGCGCGCGTGTGCATAGCTGTGTGTGTGTAGATGGATTACACAAAGGGCCAAATTAAACATAGTTGATGTAAGACAGCCCATTTCTTCAACCCATTCTACAAATAACTAGATGTTAAACTAATTTATTGAGTATGTGTTTGTGCCTGTGTCTAACAAGTTCATGCAAGTCACAACTTTTATTTGAGAACATTTACAGAGATTTTCATTTCAGGTAGAGGACGTTTACATGAATAAATGAAAAGCCCAAATGCTTAGTCATGTTTATATTCCCACACTGTGTGGAATAAAAAAAAAAATCTGTCTTGTAAAGTTATCGAACATTTTATTGAGTCAATGGGCAACTGATCAAGAATAATCTTTAATCTGGTATTTTCACCGTTTACGTTTTGTTGAAATAAAAAATGTCAAAGTTTTTGATGTTGAAAGGTTGTTTTGCCATCACCCCAATCTTTAGGTCCCTAAACAGATTCTCTATCAAATTCAAATCAGATTCCTTAACTGTTTAACAACAGTCTTTATTATGTCACAAAGTTGAGTTTGTTAAAAAAATCACTAAATATTTAAAGATCCAAAGTTTTTTTTGTTCACTTAAAATAGGTGTAGGCAGCTAAGCATGGTATAACCAAAATGTTTATGTTTAGTATGTAGTTTGACATAATGCTAACTCTTTCAGAACTGCCTGTTCAGTACTATCAATGACGTACGCATAAAACTGCTTTCCTAAATTAAAAATCTTCCATTTAGATAAAATATTCCAAGTGATGCACTTTATATACATTTTTATGGGTTTACTTGGCCATGCAAATTACACTAACTTGACTTTTTGGTGGAAATGTGATTTAAAAAAAAAAAGATAGGCCAAATGTTTAACAAAGATAAGCTGTCCAAGTAATTAGGCCACATGGGTAATGCAGTAATGAATGCACAGGCATAGATGAGCCTGGAATTGACTGGAAACAAGGCAGAGCTACTGGAACACTTTCAACATGCGCAGTCCATCAACGGGAAACACATTAGAAAGACGGACACGGCAGGATCTGCCAGCTGCAGGAATGTCTATCTGCTACACTACAAATAAAGATGAATGATGAACCAATAAATCATCTGTGTAGGGCACTTGGAAGGCCAGGGAAGGAGAGGAAGTTGATTTAGTGAAACTGAAACAGGAGCGAAGCAGTATGTACTGTAGCTGGGATGGGAGTAGAGAGGTGCAATAATGCTGGCAAAGCAGTGAGGTTCCTGAGCAGCTGAAGCTCCATCATCTTCTATTTGACACAGTGACAACCTCATTTAGATTTGAAAGAGAAACGAGGGCAGTCAGATGGTAGAAAGAGGGAGACAGCAGCAAATGTTTTCAGTATGATACCAACCAACTGCCCAATGCTCAGTGCACATTTTGACATCTGGTATTACAACAGAAGGACAACAGTTTAATAGGGTGCTTTTCCTCGTAGTATCCAGCGATTGTAGACTCTAGAGAACTTAGCCAACATCAAAAAGACTTCAATGAGAGAAAAGGAGCAAACTTGCATGTAACAACAGAAACAAAGGGAAAAGAAAATCTCCCACTAACACAAGCATAAAAAACTAAATTTGAGTATTTCTGTGCCTGAGCTTTGTTAATGAGTGCATATCATTACAAGCAGAAATTCTGTACAGATGGAAATATGATGCATGTTACATATTTTATTGAGACTGCTTGGGAAGTGAGCTAGTTACCAAGGGCTTGTGTTGACTGCAACAAACTGCAGTTTTTTATATGTCATTTTTTTTAAAATAGCTTATTTATAAACTGTTTCGTATACTGAGACACTTAGATGCCCTTGTCAGGCATTTCTGTTTTATCTTTTTCTTTTTGTCATGCCTTGAAGGCCAGCACTTTCTGTACTTTTACCATTATGGGGAAATACTTTGTGTTTCTGTTTATTGGTGTAGCAAGTTTTTACTTTCTCCTTGTTTGTTTGGTTCAGGCTTTGTTTCTGTGTGCTGAATATTCCTCCAGGGAGTTTTTCCCTAAAGGTTTCTTAGCACAGAATGAGTTTGTTAGTTTGAAGATTTCTCTCATGCTTGTAGATCTTTCTTCTTTTTCTTTTCATTCAGATTTTCTCCTGAACATCAGATTTCCTTACATCTGAAGCTCATATTGACTCTGGCTTTTATCGTTCCAGTGTTTGTATACCTTTTCTTCTTTTTTGTTTTTCTCCAATTTTACTTTGACCAAATTTCACTTCATCAATATATTATAAAGCATTTCTTGATCACAATTTTTTCTGCTTTGTTTTACTTTTTCTTTACTCTGTTGTGGATTCATTTGCTGTTTTGCTTTTTCCATCAAATGTCCCTTTGTTTTTCTGTTTACTGGTGTAGCAAGTTTTTACTTTCTCATTGTTTGTATAATTTTTTGTAGCACTCAGAATGAACCATATCTGCTGTTGCTTTGCGCCAGTGATCCAATACTCTGGATCCAAGTTATCATGTCTCAAAGAATCATTTTATGTGTGCATTGAATACGCCACCTTTTGCATCTCTCTTTTCCTCATTAAAAATATATTTTGCATTTAAGTATTTTCCATTGAGATGCAAGGAGTAATGTCTCTCTGCTGCCAAGAATAACCCCAAAAACATGGAGCATGTCTTTTGGATGTAGTGAGCAGTAAATGTGCTTTGTCAAAAAGGGAATTTACATAAAAATTTAATTAATTGCATGGTGCAAGATAAATAAATACATGCTTCTTGCAGATATTCAAGATAGACTATGCATATTAAAAACCCTTAAATAGAAATGGAAGATGGGAAGCTGTCATTTTACAACCTAATGAGGAACCAGCTAAGTTGGAGATCAGATATGAGAACAGTTTTGACATGTTATAGTTTTGATGAGAAATTATGATGAGTTTTTAGTTTCTTTATTTTGTGTGTCAAGAAGAATGTCTCTGAGACAGAGAGAGATGCCCAGATTACGGAAATACTTGCTCACAGATAGCACATGTTTTCATCTTACAATAAATGAAGGTGGAGCTATAAGATGTGATCTGATGCTTTATGAATATAATGCGTCTAATGCTCTCTGAATGTGAAGTTGGTTTCTGAATTAATTATGCAGAGTTACAGTGAAAGTCACAGTAACTTTGCTTTGTTGTTCTCCTGATATTTTCTGTCACACACCTCACATGTGTAGTGGGACTGCAGCTTGCAGTTTGCTCTCACTTCTGTTGTTTTCTGTTTGTGTACTTGATTTGTAGACCTGGTGGAATTTCCTGTGACTTAACTGTTTGGCCCACATCTACATTGTTTTTTTATTGTTGTATCTTTTATTTTTTTGTCTAGTTTGCATATTTATGAAAAAAAAACACACAAAATGCGTCACAATAAGTGTCAAAGTTCTCTAACTGGATTTCTTGTAGCAATACATTCATGACAGAAGTGTTGCAGCATTTAAAGTTTGGAATAGCATAGTTCAGCGTCTTTAAACAGCACTTCAATTCTACATGATTTGCACATGTTTTTGAAGTTAAGATAGAAATAAAAAAACAACTTCCATTAAGGTAAAGTTTCCCTCATAAAATGCAGCATATTTTTTTAGTGAAGTGGCATGTCATTTTGATCAAAATGATGGATACAATTTTCAAACCAGTAATGCCTTTCAAAAGGATATTGAAGTTGATGAGGACCAAAAATGTTTGCTATGCAAAGAATCAAGAACAAAGGTGTTTTCAATGTGTATTATTCTAAACTGGATGTGTTAAGTCAGGGATTACTTACAAAACTGAGATTTATAGTGGCTTGTGCATTTTCATGACATGTTCTGTAAATATCACATCTGCTTTATTTATATGCATTTAAAATCATTTTTTGCTTTTAGAAAATAGCTGTGAAACAATAGATGAAATTTTCTTGGATATTGGAGATTTTTATGTTTAGTCTTGACTTTTAATACTTTAGGATAAAAACACAGGAGTGCTAAAACATTTTTTGTATCTATCAAATGTTATTATTTCAACTTTGAAACCAACCATGAAGCAGGAATTAAGTCAGAACATAACAAAAATCTATATATTTTACATTCAAGATAAAAAAAAAAATCCTTCTTTAACTGTAAAAATGTTTTACCCAGAACTCCTTTAGTGGCTGTTTTAACGTCACACAGTTGAAATATTATTTTTAAAAAATCTTCTATTAACCATATTTTACTATCCAATTATGAATACGTTAATCTGAAATGAGTAGACTAGCCAAACACTGAATTAATGTAAATTCAAACAAAAATTAGCTGAGTTTTCCACATGTTGATGTTGGACAATTTTGTTTTTGTTTTTTTGTAGCTGCGTTTGCATCTTTTGCTATCAATGATCAAGTGTACACTAAAGGAATCATAAGATATTAGGTTTTAGGCAAAAAACCTAATATCTTAAGCTCTAGTATTTTGAACTTACTTTTGTAATACGACTGTAATATTTAACCAGGTGGATGGGGTCTCACACCAGCAGATGTTCACACCTGAAACTGACGATGCCCAAAACACTAAACATCACAGATTGATAGAATCAGTGGCGATATATATGGCAACTGCCATCTTGATTGTACTATTTACTAATATTACATTATTAGAAAAGATGTCCCAATATCATGCTGTTAAAACAATAACTGAAATACAGCCCACTCATCTCCAAAGCAACGCTCTCTTGGTCTTTCTGGGTGGTCCCAAGGCACTACCAGGTTCTGGATCTGTCCTGGGTTCTCCTTCCAGTCCAGAGGGTTATGCTTTGAAAACCTTCAAACGACGGGGCCCAGGAGGAGTTCTGATCAGATCCCTTAAGTACCTCTACTGGTGCTTTGATGTAGTGGAGCAGCTGTTCCAGTTAAAGCTCCCCAGTGATGACAGAGCTTTTTTATCTTAAACAGTGAGCCTAGTCATCTATGCTTAAAGCTAATTTCAGTTGCTTTCATCCAGGATGTTTTTTTTTTTTACTCTAAAGATCCACATCTTATGGCCACATATAAAGACAGGGACGATGTCTGACAGGTAAATTGAGAGCTTCGCTTTTTGACTTTCCTTCCTTGACAGTGCAGAAAGCGCCCACATCATGTCAGATAAGATCCCAAACAATCCATCTATCTCCAACTTTATTTTAATGAAGAAGAACCATGGACATCTAAGACACTTAGAGGAGCTAACTCATTGTTGAATGTTTCAACAGAACCTCATCATGTGCCTAAAGAAAACTGAAGTTCCCAAAATTCAATTAATTAGGATCCAGTCCTTGAACATCCCAAACTGGACTGGTGAATAGAGGGAACCTGCACTGGCAACCAGACAGTCTGCGATGGACATATGCATTAATACGATGTTGTTCAGGCAGGCCTTAAATAATAGCTGAAAACAGTCAACAATGCAGTAATTATTCAATAGGAGACTCATACCTATTTGCTAGCTAAATCCGTGGGGTGGCTTTATTTTTGGCCAACCGGTAAACAGCCTTACTATGAGCATACACAAAAACCTGGTAACCAGATTAGTTTAAAAATCCAAGTACCCATAACCCACCTTAAATGTAAACTTGCTCTCCTTCACAGTGTGTTGGAAAAGTATGTATGCAGCTTAATTTAATTAGATTTTTTTAATGATAGACCAATACAAAGTTATGCATTACTGTGAAGTGAACAAAAAATGTGTGCATGGATTTGAATCTTTTCATACAACTGTGTCTCAGAAATGTGGAATGCATTGAGCAATTTAATTAAAATCTAATGCAACCAAATGCATTCATCACCTGTTAATAGTAAATAAAATCCACCTGTGTTTGTCATTTTCAGTATAAATCCATCTGTTCTATGAAGGCCTTGGATCTTTGCTTATGAAACATCATTTAGGAGCAGCATCATGAAGATATTTTAAAAAAATAAAAGGTTTTAGATTCACAACTAACAAACATTTCAACTGAAGTGCATGGCAGACCTTTCTGATTTTTATTTGTAAAAAGGAAAATACATTGAATCTCATGTTTTATTTTTCTTCTATGTCACAATTATACACTACAGATTGCTGATCTATGACATAAATCATAGTAAAGCATTTTGATGCTTGTTTTATTTGACAACATGCCAAAAGGTTGAATAGATATGAATAATTTTGCAAAGGGGTGTATATGTGGAGAATCCTTTAATCACACAGATGGTCTCAGGCGTTAAGCAAACTATAACAATGCTAGTAATCCCAAATAAGTTGCAATCATAGCCACTGAGTATAGAAATATATGATAGATTGTTTGAGTACAATATTCAGGTTTTTTCTGTATAGCACACAATGAAAAATATTTTTAGTTTTTCTGTAAAGGTAACCGAACACTTTCTGCATTTGCAGACATAAATATGCATAAGAATACCAGTAAACACAAAGGACTCATTAAAATATTGTTTATAATTTGGCGACTGAGGTCAAGTCCTCTGCTTAATGCTCCTGACATCCACTGTCTCAGGTTGTGCCTCAAACTTTGACTTTTTAACCTGTGAAGAAGCGGCCTGAGGGACCTTTCTGCTAATGGCTGTCTTATTAAGAATCTGTCAGTAAACGTGCTGCCTTTGTTTCTGTTCATGCATATCTCCTTTTTGGCTACATCCCTTTGCTTTTATCTCTCAAAATTTCATTTTTTCACTAAGTCTCATAGGATCAAATTGCAACCGTTCAGGAAAGTTGAAACGTGTCATTTAAACTGAAGATATTACCAATAGCTTTGCACACACTTGCTAATGTCAGAATGCTCCCTAAATGATGGTGATCAATATAGCTGTCAGCATAATAATTAATGCCTTTGCATAACGAACTCACTCATTTTCTCATTAGCTTTACAATATAAAATTTGAAAAAAAATTTCATTTGTCACAATTGTCAAATTTATATGTGGTGCAGTGACGTTGGTTTAAAACTCTTTATTAAACTCAGAATTGACCCAATCAATTGCATTTTTCAACATGTTTGTGTTTCAGAAAAATCCTATTGTTAGTAAATTTATTAAACATTTTCACAAGAAGTAGCTGCAGGCTGTGACTTGCACCCTGCAAGTCAATTTAACCACCTAATGTAGATGGGTAAATACTGAAGTAATTCAGCAATCCATCACTTCAAGGCAGCTTTTTATTTTAACAGTTTGGTTTTTAGATTGGGGTTGTACATGATCTTCTACTCCATGATTGCGAAATGTAAGTATTGCAAGGTGCTCTGCAAATTGACTAGATGCTCCCTCATTCATAAATATTTTAGCGGAGGAGTAGGTGACTGGATGATTGGTCAGTTTTCCAGTTAGTCTTCTGTGATTATTTCCACATTCATGACCAAAACCCCAATATAGTTTAAGTTTTGAAGCAGCTATAAAAATCAGGTATTGTTATACTAGCCAAGGTAACTATCTAGGGAGTTTTGGATGATATTAATAAGTCAATCAAAGCCAAGGAAAATTAATGATGCTCCTGGAATGACTACTTTCCAAATGCCAGCCAATTGATTGAACTCGGTTGCATTGCATCAGCTTATGTTAGCTTCAAAATCTCTGTGCAAAGTGAATTGAATGGACTGATGAGACATTTAAATGTTTTTCAACATGATTCAAAATTGTGTGGTTGTTAGATCACACAATTATATCACTGCCCATGCAACCAGAATGCTGTATATTCCTCAGGGATATTTTGCTCTCTCTCCAAAATCAGCGTAGCTTGTCCAGCTGCTCAGACTGTTTGGTCCAAAAGTGCCTAAAGAAGTATTACTATTTTCTCTCACCAGTTTCACACTTTGTTTTTCAGTTAGGCAAAATGAGGACACTTCTTAAAACGGCACTTGTAACACAACAGAATAGGCCTAATTACGGTGTTAGTGTAGGGTGCTGGTTGGGCATTCTCTCAGAGAATAAAAAATAATAAATGGGTAGGAGTTGGAAATCAAGCCAAAGAAAAGAGCATTGTTATTTACCACAGACATACTTTTGCACTTACGCCCTGTAATATACGAGTGTCTGTGGCTCTTCCTTTGCTTCCTCCTCTCTCTTCCACCCTTTCACCACCAGTCCAGGTGCCAGTCTTTTACAGAGCTGGCTCTAAACCTCTAAATCCCTGTCTAACCTTTTGGTTTTGCTTCCTGCACTGACTGAAATGAATCCTTCCTTTCTGGCATTGAACTCGTTTAAATCCTTCCTCTTTAACAACATCTTTGTTCAGGGATATTGTGTGTTATAACAAAGATATTTCTGTGTTATATTGCTTTTTTTTCTGATACATTTTAACAGGAAATTGTGGAAAAGGTTAATCAAATTAACACAAGCATGCTGTGTTTTTGGTAACTTTCTAATTCAGATTAGATGATATTGTTATAAATGTTTGAGTATTTTTAGAGAAAGTCAAGTCTAGTAGGCAGGGATTTACTTAATTCATTATTAAACAGAGCATACTTTAGTCACTTTTTTATTTTTTTGCTGGTGAAATTTGTAGGTCTTCTGTCTGAAAGTAATGCAGAACAAAAGTTAAATCCTTGAAGTGTTTAATATCGGCGTCAGGTTTCATTTAGTAAAACTTTAATTCTCCTATTACTTGTCAGTTGTTCTGATTGGCAATAGAGAAACTAAATCGGCTCGCCTTCACCAAAAGTCATAAAAAGAAACAAACTGAGACTGACTATTTAATTAAACTGGTGTGAACAACGTAAGGTACATCATCTTAGCAGCAGCTAAGCCTCATAAGAGTTTGAGGCAGAAATCTGTGCTTCTGCTTTTGAACTTGCAGAACCATTTGCCAAATAGCAACGATTCAAAAAGTTCATGAAGAGCTTGTAAGGGATCTCTGACTATGTTTAGAACCTGTTTCTGAAATAACTGAAACATCTTTGAAAATGAGTATTTACACTACAACTCCCCTCGGTCTCTTCTTCAAGGCCCTCTTGTTTGCCGTATGGCAGATAAAGTGAAGAATGTAAAAATAAGTAATCATGACACAACTTAATTTTTGACCTGAATTGTCCAATTTCCTGTCTGATTACACTAACCCATGACTGATCAACTGGACAATAAAAAGATCAAATCTTCCTTCATCTGATTTTTACCAACATGTCTGAGAACTGCAGACAGTATAAGCAACAATAAATATAATAAGGCCTCAAATGTTTTTCTTTTTGATGAGGTTTCTTAATTCTGAAAAGATATCTCTATTGTAAAGCCATATTTCAGCAGATGACAAAAAGACTGAATAGATCAAAGCAAGGTTGCTCTGTTTCATCTATTTGAATTTCTAGCTTTTGTGTGACAGCTTTTGGAAATATTGACACTTTTTAATCTAAAGGATCTTTTTCTTCTGTGTAACACAGACAAAGACTGTTGTGTTAGTAATCACTAATACTATATGTATAAGGCAGTTTAAAATGTCCACTTTGTAATTGAGTTCCTTTTAAATTGACCAAATTGGATATTCACACTGATAATATCAATGGCAACTCAAGGCAAGAAAGCTAGAAAAATGTGCTGTAGCATCAAGCGTTAAAGTTCCTAAAGTAAAGCGAGTAAAGTCAGAATAGAAAGGTCAATGCTTAAAAAAAGCACAAATTAGGGCATCAGAAGTTTTAAATGTCACTGTGTGTAAGCAAACTTGAAACTGTTTAGATTCGATTTATCAAAGGAAGGTATTTTTTTTCTTAAAACTTAACTGGAAATGTTGCATAGAAAGGGAAATTGGGGAAGCTGAGGATTTTCCCAAATGAGTCGTTTCCAGTGGAAATGTGGAAATTTGTTTGGAGCTAACCTGAAATTATATTGCATATAATTATAATAAAATTATATATTATATATAGTATTTTAAAATAATTATAACCATGCACTCAACGCACTCAAATGTATAATTAATAGTTTGTTAGTTTATGTAGTCCATGGACTCAGACATGTATCCTCCATAAGCCTGGTTTTTAAATTGTCTATGTAACTCAGGAAGGCACAGTGCATGTAGGGACATGGCCTCAATAAACCTTCAGTAAACAGTGCATGACGTCTGCATAATTGAGGAATAGTATATATTTACTAAAATGTACATCCGATATGCTAAATTATATTTCTCCAAATACATCTAAAACCCTATAAAGGACTAAAGGTTAAATTCCCATTCACTTCCATGGAAAACTTCTGATTTTCAGAATTTTCAGAACATTTTCAATCCTATTTATAATTAACTGAATAAATCACAGCAAAATGAAGCATTTTGGGATTGCTACGTTAAACCTTCCAAATAAGAGGTCAATGTCCTTTTCCTCCTTAAAACCAACATCAAACACCAAAAGCTTTAAATTTCATCCTTTCAACTGCAGCTTCCTGATTGTGTGTCTCCTGTGCCGTTGCTTCCTTCTACCCACCAAATATATATTTAATCACTGCTCAGACCTTTAAAACAAATCAGGGAGGAGGTTCACATTCCAACACTGCTGAGACTTGTCAGAAGAGATACCCCACTAAGTTCCTGTCAGCGTTGAATAAAGCGACTGCTGAAGAATGCCCCTGCCAGCCCTCCGATCACTCACTCTTACAACCTGCTCCACTCTGACAAAATGTTAAAACATGCTGTGACCTGAAAGAAATAGTCTCCAATATCTGTAGGGTAAGAAATTATGCGCCAACAACTGCAAACGCTCTAAAAGGTTCAAATATATACAGTAGATAAACCATGGGAGCAAATGGGTCAACTATGTATCAGATTCATGCTGACGAGACGTTTTTGTATGGACAGTCGTTGCTCCTGTGCTGTGATCCCTGGTTTCCCAGAGTTGTGGAAATGGTTGGTTGAAATGGAGCCATTTCCTTCTTCTGTTGGCCTTTGACTCTCTCTGTTTGCCGTATGAGCGTTTGTAAATGAACTGCTGTTGGCTCATTAAAGCCTGGTCTGCTTTATCACCCAGTAAACTATTGAGACAAACAACAGAGTGGGCCGTTATTTTTCATCTGCTGAAACTAAGCACCTCGGTCCTCTGGGGTTTAATTATACTGTGTTGAAGTGAATTAGAATTAATGAAACACTTTGTAATACTTCAGGACAGAAGCTGCAGATCTAATTGTCCTACTTTTACCTCTGCAGGTTCAACATGTGTGAGCACTATACTGGTATATCAAAGTTTGATATAATTTTTATTTCAATCATTGCCTGATGTCTTTCGGGGTTTAATTACCATTTTTTCTCTTTAAAAATACTAATTCTTGTGCCTTTGCTTTCTTTCTGTCACGCTGTCAGCTGAAGATGGATTTATGTGCAAGACTCCAGCCATAGCAGACATTGTGATTCTGGTGGATGGCTCTTGGAGTATCGGTCGGATTAACTTCAGGCTGGTTCGAGCCTTCCTAGAAAACCTCGTCAATGCCTTTTCTGTGGAATTCGACAAAACAAGAATTGGTGAGTTTTGTTTTGGATTTTTCCTCTTTCAATTGCTTGGACAACGTCTTATCTTTTATTGTCCAATGCAGGACTTGCTCAGTACAGTGGAGACCCCAGGATTGAGTGGCATCTGAATGCTCACACTACCAAAGAGGCTGTGATAGAGGCTGTGAAAAACCTGCCCTATAAAGGAGGAAACACACTGACAGGTATGCTGCCAAGCAAATTCTCACCCTACTTTCTGGTTATTATAGTCTTCCAAACACAGATGAGCAAACAGATGACATTCAGAGGTGGAACTGGAACCAAGCCAGTTTGCTACCTTCAGTTTATTACATTCCCTCTGGTGCAGTTAATTTCAGGTTGGTATTTACAGATTCAATAACAACCTTTGCTGATCGGATGAGACTGAATCAGAAGGTCAGGACAACAAAAAATGACTTCCAATGTTGATTTGATATTCTGCTTCAGGAAATTATGAAAACGTACATTGAAGCATAAAAGAAGTGCAACATACATTAGGACTACAATTGCATTTTTACACAAAAATAATTTATATTAATTGTGAAATGTGAAATATATATAGATTTGTTTTGCTGGAGTATTACTATTACTTTTAAATTTACTGGCTACTTTGAAACTATAAGAACATAGACGTTAGTAATTCTGAAACTGTTTTTCATTTCTCTTTCCAATTTTCCAACTTGTCTAAGTCTGTTTGCCTAATTAGGTTTAATATTACATGTCTTCATGTTTTTGAGGCATTTTACAAATTTACATCGATATTTTTTATTTATGCATGTCTTTGTACGAGTAATGTAGCACCTTTCTAACCTTTGCTCTTTTTATTTCTATTTAATATTGTCTTTGATACTTATCCTCTCTTTTGTGTGGAGCTCTCTACCAAACTGCAGCCCTGTTCTTTATATTTTTAAACTTGCTTTGCTGTGTCATTTTCTGATGTTATGACTCAAGTGATCGTCTCTTAATGCTTCACTTGAGACTGATGATGACCTTCTCTCCCTTTACATTGAAAACACTTTTTAAAATTCTCTAGCTATCTGACAGTAGAAACTAACAATGACTTAGCTTGTATTTGACTATTTGTCTTTTACTTTCCAAGACTCTTATGCCTGAATGTATTTAGATCATTTTAATATGTTATTACTTGCAATTTCTACTTTGATTATCTTCTTTTTTTATTTACTGACATTGCACTGTTCTCAACAATCCAGGCCTGGCTCTCACCTTTATACTGGAAAACAGCTTCAAAGTGGAATCTGGGTCCCGGCCTGGTGTTCCAAAAATAGGGATCCTCATCACTGATGGGAAATCCCAAGACGATGTGATTCCTCCTGCCCAAAGCCTGAAGGATGCTGGGATAGAACTGTTTGCTATTGGTATGTCCTCTCTGTATTGACTCATATATTTTCTTTGTCATGTCTAGTAAACATGTTTAGTGCTCTGTACAGTTCATGAGTGCCCTGAACAGTGGAATAACAGTTCGCTCTTTAAAAGGACTGGAACACCCTGCTACTGGAAACACTTCAGCAACAGTGTTTCCAGTAGCAGTAACCCAATTTTTATTGGGTTACTGTTTTATATATATGCAAAGCATTGTGCAACATATACACTGACTCTATGCAAATGAACTTTTTGACACCAGTTGTATTCAATACATTGGAATAATATTTAAAACAAATTTTTATTAACTACATTTGTTAAGTTAAACAGCTTATATAGATTAATTACAGACTGTTTTCAAGCCTCTCCTTTTTTTTTTAAATCTATTTAATTAAAAACTTAGTATTGGAGGTTATAATACAACCTCCAATATCACACCAACAACAAGAAAAAAAAATAACACATACATGTTGGCTTAATGAAAAGTATGTTTATCACCTGGGGACATGTTGTTATTTTTAAAAGGTATCGTTATTCTGACAAATGAGCACCATCAGAACGTGGATGCTGATTTATCTAGTATGACTACATACAGTGTACATGGGTATCCTACCTGGGATACAAAACATCAAATATTTTTTAAAGCCACCTTGTTTGAACATTAAAATGCAAGGAAGAAAAGCAATTTGTGCAACAGGGTCACTGCAAACATTTCTGATAATAACGCAATAATAACCTTTTTTATCCAATGTGTAAAATGAAATTCTCTCTCTTTCCCTCTCCTTGTTGCATCATCAGAAACCTCTCCTCGGCACTTTTCATGTTTTTTTTCTCTCCTCTCCTTTCAGGTGTGAAAAACGCAGATGAAAACGAGCTGAAGGCCATCGCGTCTCCTCCTGAGGAGACTCACGTCTACAACGTGGCAGACTTCAGTGTGATGAGTGACATCGTGGAAGGTCTCAGCAAGACGGTCTGTGACCGAGTGGAGCAGCTTGACAAAAAAATAAAAGGTTCAACTCGGTTAATAAATCCTAGTGCACATTGGTTACATATTAGCGATTCAGTGTCAAACTGATTAAGCATTTTTACTTATGTATTTTACATTTGTGTTAATATTATTTATAGAAATTGAACATTGCATGTGTCACTTCTAATTTGGTCTTTATGTTTTGCAGGAGGAGGAGGAGAGCCAGCTCCACCCGTCACCTCCATTGCACCCCCTCGTAATCTGGTGACATCAGAGATAACGGCTCGTAGTTTTCGGGTTACATGGACTCACGCGCCGGGCCAAGTGGAGAAATATCGGGTGGTGTACTATCCAGCCAGTGGAGGACAACCAGAAGAAAAAGTATCTGGTTTCTACTGTATTTTTATTTAAACTTTGAATGTATATATTTTTTTTACATATTCATGAAATTGCAGCTATTTTTATGACATTTCTTACACTGAGTAACATCAAGATTGTCCTGGTTGGTCCAAAATCTTAAATAGCTTTTTTAATTATTCCATAATCATGTCCTGAACTCAGCTATAATTTATGTTTATATTAAACCATCTGAGTAATCAGAGGGTGTCATCATGCAACTGATTAAATTTATGTCTCAATTTTAACTCCAAATCTGTGATCCAAGGCCAGAAACCATTATAATCCACAAAAGAAGAAAAAGAAAATCACTTGAAATGTTATACCACCCTGAACAAGTACACTCAGTTTGATTCCAAACTCTGTGAGTGATATCTCCTTCACACCAGATTAGGAAAAGCCCTCAGTCTCCAAGAACTCCAGGGCTGCCCAAATGCTTCAACAAAACACGGTCATCACTCTACTCCACTTTGCAATATTTATGAAATATTGCCATAAACAATAGGCCACTTGCCTTGAAACACACAAACTAATATCACATGGCATTTATGAGGTCAGTCACTGATGTTGGAGAAAATGGCCTGAATTCATCCCAAAGGTGTTTTATAATGTTGAGGTCAAGGGTCTCTGCAGACCATCATGGTCACTCATCCATGTTGTTATAAACTTTTAATGAAGTTTCCATCTCCAGTTTGAGTTTGTAAAATAAAACTGTGAAAAATGTATTTGCATGCTCAAGCATTTCACTTTTAAAGAGCATTTTGCTTCAGACTTTACATTTGATTCAATGCAGTCGAGTGACGTTCTGTGCAATGACTTTCAAGTATACTTTTCTTTGATGGGGTAAGACAAAATTTGAGTTAAAATGTTTGCGAAATCAAACTTTCCTCAGTCTTTTTATCCCCATCTGATTTTATCTCCATCTGAGACTTTTATTGGACACAAAGTCAAATACACAACAATTCCTCCACACAGCAGGCTGCTGTATCATGGCACTTTTTGGGCCTTTATTTAAATGTAAATTGTGGAATCTTCTGCACAAATAAGAACTTGACCATAACTCTCTTAGAGTTTTATCAGCTATCAGCACTTGTTTTGGTCTGAGACTACTACCTCATGGTCTGTGCTGTTTCAAATTCTCTGACAAATTTATGTCGGTGCACCTGGGCCGCGTTTCATGAATAACCTGTCACTGCTACTCAATGCCTCACCCAGGACCATGATATATTGCCACCATGATGATGAACCACCACAACCTCCCTACTGAAGTTTTATAAATTTTTGAAACAGTTGGGGAATTCTAGCAATCGATCATGCCTGATGGGAAGCATCTCCGATTATTTCTAAAGACTTCTCCAAGCGCTGACAAAGGCCTCCTGTGATCTGACTGTCAAAAGTCCTCTCTCTGTTGTGAAGGGAACCTGACTACAGTAAATATTTAGGATTTGACCAAGATAATTTTTATCACATCTCCCATGTTCACTCAGCCCTTGGTATCAAGTCCCAAGACTTGGTGTGTTTTCTTTAGGCACCTTAATTGATATTAGTTTGCAGGGGATTTCCCAGCACAAGGCAAATAAAACGCCTAAGTGCTGATTTAATGACGGCGTTTTTAATTAAAGCCGCTCTGCTAATCCTTTCAGGGTCACCTGAACAATTTCATTTCTTGGAGTGATCTGCATAGTAAATGGGGACTGTTCTGTGAAATTTGCCATTAGGGAATCATAAAACCAAATGCCTCTTAATACTGAGGTAAACAAGATTGTATCCACCTTTGTGTTCCAGCTGCTACAGAGATGGAAGCATTGAAAACATTAATATGCTAAACAAATAAGGTCATAAACTGGAAATTTTCAGCTCCTCCAAGGCTTGTTTGGGGTTTTATTCAATGCACACTTAAATATTTTACCTGGATACTTTATGTGCGAAACCTTTCTGTCACAGTCAAAGTAAATTTAATTAGGTTTGCTTTGAAACTTGATTCTCTCTTAGATTTTTTTCTATTTCTTAATTGCTGTGTCTGATTTCATCACACCTCATCTGAAGGAAACAAAAACTGCAGTGACAAGTGGTGTGTTTGCAAGTTCGAAATTCTTGCAAGTAATTTATTTGACAACTTAAGGAAGTGAAAAACCAGAATTATATTTTACCTAAGACTATTTTGTGAGAAGATAATTGGTTGAAATGTTTCCTCCCTTCTTATTTTCAACTGTTAATTTCTACAGTTACTTGGTAATACTTTTTTAGCTTTTTGGCTCAGACTTTGACTTCATTTTTACCTCGTAATGTTTAGGGACACCAGTAGAAACCTGGACTGACTTGCTAATTCCAGCTTTTTAAAAAGAATACAACACCCTCAGTGCTCATTAGCACGCTTAATAAAAATATGTAAAAAGTCTCAAACTAAATTATTATTCATTGCAGGTGAATAACTCACCATTAATTTGGTTAAATAAATAACTTTTTAGGAAATAAATGTTAATAAAATCCTTTTTGACACATTGACTAGAACTCCTAAGAGTTCCTATTAAAGATGTGTCACTGTAGTATTTTTAGAATTGTATCGATTTTTAATTGTTTTATTTTGTAATCCAATACTTCCTGTTTTCCCAGTCTATAAACATGACATCATATAAAGGTATATTTGTCATGGTCACTTAAAAATGTGAAGAATAAGACATTGGCATTCAAGCAAGGCTGATTAGTGGTAAAAGCTAACAACCTAAACTTGCCCATATTTATAAGAATTAAAAAGCCTAAAACAACTAAGACTGTGACACAACAGACTTGTAAAAAAGGAGCCATGGCCATAAATAAACTTAATCTGAAACTTTTTTTTCTGTTTGTTTAGTGGTTGTAACGCCGTCTTTGGAGATCCAGGTCCTGATCTTAAGGTTGTCTTCCAGGTGGTTGTGGGGACGGAGAGCAGCGTGGAGCTGACCTACCTGAACTCCCTCACCGAGTACCAGGTGGCCGTTTTTGCTGTGTACCGAAGCTCCGCCAGCGAAGCCCTGAGAGGAAGTGCCACCACATGTAAGCATCTGTGGTTACAACCTATAAAAAACTATTTTAAGGCTTTTGACTGAACTGTACTTGCATCAAGTTGCTTAAGAAGAAAATTGCTTATTTTTCACCTTATTTTTTAAAAAATGGCTCTTAATTTTCCAGACTTGCATATAAATATATAATCTCAATGTAATCTGTTTGTTGCTTATTCTTGAAGCGATTGGAGTTTTTTTAAATTCCATTCTTATGAAAACAACTTGCCTGCTAAAACTTAATTGTTGTATTCAGGGGAATTTGTAACGGAATAAGTTAAATTTTTGGTTTCAAACCCAGCAGTTAAAAAGCGACAATTGTTCCTATTTATATAAAACAATGTCCTGCACTTCTTTCTTTTTAATGTTATGTGGAATACGATTATTAGACACCTGCAAAAATGGTCTATTGTTGTTCTTATTGCACAAATTTGACACCCTTTTCTTATACTATTTGCTATGAAGAGACACAATTTACATACCCATGTTAAATGCTAAATATTTGGGCTATCTGTTAGCATCACTGACCATGTTTTTGTGAAGAATGATTAAGTACATAAACTGTTTTCAGCAAACTAACAAGCAGCTCACAGGAATGTATTACTATTCTCCGTGCTTCCTGAGAAAATCCTGATTTCTTCAGCAGTTTCTCTGGCACCTCATAGAAATGACTTAAAAAAATAGAACTGATAATACAGAGAAATGTAATGTAACGGTTTTGAAAGCTTTGTATTCATCCACACTTGCAACATGCCCCTGCATTTGCTATGGAAACTGGAAGGAAATTGGGAAACAATATTATTAAACTTAAATTTGCAGAAACTAAAATCATCACAATAAAAGTTGTCATATGTCTTATGGAAAAGCATTAAACATTAAAATTGAGCCATAAACATAATGTAGGAGTTCCATTATGCATAGAAGGACTTATCCTAGTAATCAATGGATAGTTTTGCTTAGGTCTATTTCTAAAACTGACACACCAGAGCAACCTGTCCTGTATAACAAGCTGCTCAATTATCAAAATGAGAAATTCCTCCCTGCTGGTCAAGAAAGAAAATTAAGTAGCAGGTTGACCTTTCTCCACAGTTAACGGCGTTTGGATATCGCCATGAGGGATCATTATTGTCTTTTAATGTGCAGATATGTGGTCATTACATCTGATTTGCCTTCAATTTAATCCTTGTATTAAAGGGTTGAATAAAGTTTCTATCTTTGATCAACATTTTGACTATACATTTACAAAGTGAGTTATTTTTTAAAGTGGTCAACTTATCAGTGTGATATGTGGCTTTGTCTTGCAGTGGCTCTGCCCACAGTGAACAACCTGGAGTTGTTTGATATCACTCACAGCACCATGAGGGTCCGCTGGAAGATTGCAGCTGGGGCTTCGGGGTACATGATCCTGTACGCCCCACTGACTGAGCAAGACGCTGCAGATGAGAAGGAGGTAAACAGCAAGTCCACCAAATGTGAAAGCGAGAAAATTTATAAAGCAAAATAATGGAAGTAAGATATTTCCTAGAGAAGTTCTACACGTTTTATAGTTTCATTTACCCGTTATCTTCTGCTTAAAAACTGATACATTTTTCAAGTCCGTTAAATGAAAATGTCTAAAATGCCCATTTTACGTTCAGCTATTGCAACGTTTGTGAAAACCTGGACAAGACTTTATTTTTAAAGTGAAGAAATTATTTTAATGTGGTCTATATGTGTTATGCAGCTGCTGGTTGAGCAATCAACCCTCCACCAATCAGCTAACTCAACAGTGATCACATGTCTTCATACAGAGAGATGAAAAAATAAAACTTAATGGAAGAGTGAACAAAAGTAAAAGGGACATTTTATGCAAAACATAGGATTACATTGCATTTAACAATAAAAAGCAACATTATATATTTTGTCTTTATTTTCTGTTAAAAAAAGTACATTTTATACAAGTTATTGAGGTTCACATTTCTAAAATAGCAACATAGAAATAATCCACTGGTAGAGAAAATTGTTATTCTCATTTTTTTCTGTGCATTGTGTGAAATAGCACAGCAAATTCTCATGCCATTTTGTATTCCTTAAACTGTTAGAAAATAAAGCAGAAATACTGCAATTGTAATCACTCTGCAATCACTGGCTGATTGTGATTCTTCCAGCACATTAGAGCATCGTTTTAAAAGGATGATAAAATCATGACCTCTCTCTGCAGCTCTGGAAAATGAGTCACACATGACAAAGGAGGATAAGAGGTGGAAAAGGCACAGCCAGTTGTACTCGCCCTTTCCCATTAGACCTCATTATTCGTGCCTTTCCTTTCCCCGACAGGTGGAAGGCAATAAAAACAAATCACGAAGGAGTTAAGCATGAGAATGGATGCGTTCCAGAAGCAAGGATGAGTCTGGCTCTGAGGTTTTAGTGTCATAACCCAAAATTTGGCAGATTTCAGTTTATGCGAGTTGTTGCACTCGCGTCCCTTTTTGGGATTTGAGATTTAATTTGAGGACAGTTTTTTGAGACTGAAGGAAAGTGAGATTTAATTCAGAGTGAAACAAAAATGGGGAATTGGAGAAAGCGTACTCATAGGAGTTTACTATTTTTTTTAGCAGCAAAATAGAGAAGTTGCAGTCATTATAGCAGCTTTTTTTCAAGTCCATTTTGGTCTTGGCCCATTTCACATTAAGGTGTTTCACGTAATCTCCAAGTCCAAAAAGCAAAAGAAGGTATTTACAGGGAAGAGCAATATTAAAATAATTATTGGAACCCCATTTTAAAAATTCTGAACTATATTTTCCAAGAAACTTGTACAAGTTTACAACATGCTAATTAAAACCTTGTGATTCCTTAAAAACCATTATGTTTTACTTTACCAGGGAAATAAAATTGTTTCTATGCAGCAATTCCTCAATATGGAGCAGCTTTTTTTCAGAAATGTCCTGAATAATTCAGAAAAAGTCTTTAGACTTTCAGTTAAATTTTGGAGTTAAATCAGTGTTTAAAATAAGGTATAGACTGTTTTGGTAAAAAGTAGTAATTGCTATTGGCATAAATATAATTCTAATAATAATAATTCAAATATTTATGTGTTTTTAAGTTGTTGCAGAGATGTTACTGGGAATTAACTTGGATCCAGGATGAGCGTCATGGTTTTAAGTTGGAAGTCAGCAAGAGTTGCCATTTGTTTTGGAGCTATCTCTGCTGGCAATGCCAGCTGATAGCAACACACTTTTCTCTATTTTATGTGTTCAAACCCAGACGTATCACAAGGAGATAATCAGAGAACCTCGTGTTCCTCTACTTTAATGAGATCCAAATCATGTGAGGTGATTGGGGTTTGTACCGGCAGTGTTCACCGCACTCTACAGGTGCACAGCCATATTTGATCTTGTTGAACAAATAATCATTCACCAACCTCTTGCACAGCTTCCAGACGTTTGTTGACTTCATGCAGCACAGGTGTAAGGCAGTTCTCAGAAACTAAATATTTGTTGAGTGACTCACAGAAAGGCTAAATGTGCAAGCATTTTTCATGAAGTCTTGAAAGAAAAATGTGGACAGTGCTCGTAATTTAGCGTCCTTTTAATCATTTTCCATCACCTTCTGCTAATTAATGACAGATTTGATCAGTAATTTTTTTTGTTTGGAATATGAAAAGAATATACAATGTTTTCATTGCATATTCATGTTTAAAATTAAATCTTTTAGAAGGATATTGAGGTTAATTTCCTTTTTGCAGCTGTATGCAGGTGGTAGACAAAAAGGCAGCTGAACAACTACTTTTGGTCTGTAATTGACAGACTCATTTTTGTTGTAACAATTTTCTTTTGAAAAGAAATAATAATTTAGTCACTCACGGCTCTCAGTGTTGAATCAGCAGCCTTGAAAGCATCTTTCTGAAAAGCTGGAAGGCCTTCATTACATGACTGGGTGGCAGCATTGAAAGGTTTTCAGTTTTTAATCTTCTTACTGAGTCTCACATTGTCTCATCTTACCTTGAGTCTCCTGAAGCTTTACTGTGTATCTGAAATCATTTCATTACATGTATCTTGTTCACAGCTTAGACTCTATGCTTGTTCGAATTGTATGGGCCGGTTGGACAGATACGATGGAATCACAGAGAGATGACATGAACAATTTAAACTGGAGTCAAAAGATGTTGGAGTGAAAAACACGGCGTTAGTTTTCGGATAGTCGTTGATGCTGTTCTGCTCTGTGTCTGTGTGCAAACAGGTGAAAGTGGGTAATTCTGTAAATGAGGTGGAGCTGGAAGGATTAACTCCAGCCACTGAATACACAGTGACGGTTTATGCCATGTATGGAGAGGAGGCCAGTGATCCCATGACCAGTCAGCAGACCACATGTAAGTCTCATTCAGCCACTATTTCAAGCTTCAAAAGATCTCTGAAGATCCGCTCTACTGTCTGTGCTGTCAGCTAACGCAAACTATTAAGTGTGTTTTCACATTTTATTCCTCAGATAAGCTGTGATTCTCATTTTCCCACAATTTTTTCCCACATACATTTTCTTATTAATCGCTGAGGCACAACTTCAATGCAATAAATTGAGACTCAATAGGACAGGCTGACTATACTAGTATGTGAACATATAGTACTTGCATTCAGCCTCTTTAATTTGATACCCCTAAAATATCCAGTGCAGCAAACTGCCTTGAGAAGTTTCTTAATGTGACTTAACAGCAAACATGCAAGTAATACGAGTATATAAGTAGTACATTGCTGTGTCAATACAATGTTAGCAGTTTAATCAGCAAAAATATCAAAATAATGAAAATGTCAAATAAAGCTAAACCAATTTAATATTGAATATTACGATCACACTTTGGGTTGTCGCATGCAAAACATCATTTGTACCTTTGATTGAGAGGTTTTGTGGTTCTGTAAAGAAATTTGAATGAGTCTTTCTGCAGAACTTCGAGGTAAAATCGTGTAAAAGATAGAAGAATTAAACTTCAGGTAATCCCTGTGAAATTTACTTAATAAAAGGTTTCTTACTGCTTTTTATCACCTTCATCTCAATTTGCTTTCATTCTCATTGGTGCACCTCACTCTACTCGAGTCATTTTAATACTTTCCTCGCAGCTGCCTGCTGTTCATTTGGGAAGAAATCAAATCACTTCTTGAAGAGACTTCCGTTTATGCATGAAGCACACATGAATTCACTAATTTTAGCTTGCTTTTAGATCTCTATAAATATCTGAATTGTAGGACTTTGATTGGAGGAAGCTAAATTCCTAACCCAAACACTGCATCAGATGCATTTTCCTGATTAGGCTTTAGTCTCGACTTGGACATTTTCTAATCAGTGGAAGAAGCTGTTGTAATTATGTTTACTTTAGATTTCCACCATCTTTGACTTTTTTCATTTAGCGTTACTAGTGCAACTGTGGCACGTTCAAGTCACGTTTCTGGCAGTTCCTACTTTTTTCACCACTAAAGAGAACGATCACCCTCCCGTCCTTAAATCTGTTTCTAGCTGTCTCTCTCCCAGATATTTTCTGCATGTGGCTCTCCATCCTTAGCCTTGATTAGAGTCTGTTCCTGTTTAACTGTCTCCAAATCCTTACCATTCTTACTAATTTGTGTTTTATTGCATCTCCATAAAGGAGTGAGGCATGTGGCTTTAAATCCGGGAATGTTTATGTCAAGTCCAGCAGCTACATACATAGAGTGTTTTTCCATTGGAAGGGGACTGGGAGCTTCATCAGTTGACTTCTCATGAGATATTGTTCCAGGCACAATGCATGTGTTCTCTATTAACTAAATTTATTATGCGGCTATCTCTTTAAACATTTTATTTTCTTCAAGCAATACTTTTGTGTCTTTGAGCTCCTACTCAACTCTTTTCTACATAAACTTTCAGGTGTTTTTTCTCCCTATATATTTGACACAAAACAAATTCAGCTAAAAGTTTGGTTTTTGTAAGAAATTTATAAAAGTACAAAGTACAGACAAATTATGCTTAATTGCAGTAATGCAAGTGGTTTTTTACCACCCTTGGTGGGATGTATCATCAGAATCATCCGAAAACTAAATTTCTTGTCACCTGCTAAGCCTCATCATGCAGCCGGACGATGATGGAGGTTTAATCTGCACTTATTTCTTCTTTTCATTCCGATCCCACATCTCCCCCGAAGCCTCTCATCCCTCATTTTGCTAACAGACTTGACAAAATGAGGGACTGTCATCTCCTCCATTGTTGAGCCATAATGCACTTTGATGATCACTGTTGTGTAAAAAGCAGATGCAAATGACCTTGATAAAAATTCAGTATAACGGGGAGTAAACAGAGCAGCGCTTCAAAATAAGATCTCATGCTAGATGTGGTGAATATATGAGGAAAGCATTTTGTGTTTTGTTTCCGTTATGACATGCTCTGCATACTGAATTCAAACTATAAACACAGAATGAATATCTTTATCACTTATCCACATATCATGAAGGTTGCACTTATTTTCGCATAATCTGATGACACACAATACAGATATTGTGCATAAGTAATGACTGACTTCTCTTATGGAAAATGTACATTTTATGCCACTTGTTGAAAAGAAAATTACTTAAAAGAGGTGAATGTCATAAATTTCGACTTATCTGCACCTTCCTTCTGGGTCTGTCTGGGTTCCAATCCGAGTTCCTAAAGCATTTGGTGTATGATTAAAGAAGGAACGCTGGATTTATCTGTACTTTGTGAAAGTGCAAAAATTCCCAATACAGACAAATGATCCACCTTTAAAAATAAAAATGATTCCCTCCGCAAAGAAGAAGCAAGCTCCAGTGACATTTAAGGAAGCATCTGCAAACCAGCAAGAATTATGAAACTTTGCAAACTTTCCTATCTTTCCACTTTTTATAATTTTCTATCCTGCTGACCGAGGCACAACTTATAGTAAAAGCAGTGGCAGTATCTCCTCCTCGCCTCATTTTCCCTCTATCTCTCTGCCGGTTTGTCTTTGCTCTGACCCTCTGTATAATTGAGGTGAAGCAATGGAGAGAACAATCAGGGTTTTTCTCCTCCTCCTCTTTTATTTTTTTTTTTTAGAAAACAGATCAGTAATTTGAAGCCGAAAAGTTCCAACGGATCAGACTAAATCAGTTTTCCAGGCTGAATTTAAAACTACAACAGGCACGACATTTTTTTTTTCAGACCTTCCAAGAGAAAGAAGGAGAATTAAAGCAGGAGATGAAGTTGGAGCAGAGCCTCAGGGAGTGGTAGTGATGTAATGAGGTTTAGTCCACTTTATAATTAAAATAGTGGAGTCCAATAACTCTTGCTCTAAACCCCATGAGTGTGAGGGAAACAGAGAATGTAAAATCATGATCTCAGCAGCTCGTTCTGTGTTAGTTGAAATTGATTGTATTCATGCATTTGCTCCTGACATCTTAATTAGCTTGTTGATTGATAGCAAGTATTTTCTTTTTTTTTTTTTGAAGCTTTTTCTTAAACTTTTTGGTGTTCTCTCATCTAATAATATTATAAAGCAGAAAATAGTTTCCATTCACAGATTATTTTTTTCTGTTTAGTACCACTCATCCCAGCAAGTAACCTACGTTTCCAAGATGTGGGCCACAGCTCAGTTCGCATAGCTTGGGATTCCCCCTCCAGGTTGGTGAGAGGCTACCGTATCATGTATGTCAAGACCAGCGGAGTCCAAACTACTGAGGTGAGTTGGTTCAGCTGACCCAGTCGCCTAGAGGAGGTTTTAACCAGATGCTCCAGGCAAATGAAGAACAAAACCAACCTATGTGGGTCTTTTCAAATGAAACCAGATGTGCGGATTGTGTTGCGCAGGTGGACCTTGGTGCTGTGATGAGCCATTTGCTCAAAAACCTGACCTCCCTGACGGAGTACACAGTCGGGGTCTTTGCTGTCTACAAAGAAGGAGAAGCTCCAGCAGTGACCGAAAGCTTCACCACAAGTAGGGAGGCTCATTTTTGTGGTGGACAAAACAAAACCCTTTAAAATGTGAATCGACTGATATAGTTTGTTTTATTTATTTTTTCTTCTTCTTATGTAGAGATTGTTCCAGACCCGATGGATCTGAAAAGCAGTGATATCTCCTCAGAAGGTTTCAGGGTGTCATGGCAACACGCCGCCTCTGATGTGGTGCTGTATCGACTCACCTGGACACCCACCGACGGGGGGGACAGTGAGGAGGTTTGTTGAGCTTTTTCATGGTTAATCAAACTTGTAAGTTTATTTTATTTAATCTTTTTATTATCACAAATTATTTCCACTATGTAATTATTTTTTTCCATTTCATTTTTCATCTGGGGTTACTATGTTATTTAATTTACTTTTCCATTATTTTGTTTTTGGCTATTTTTGTAAAATTTTATTCTGCATATCTATTCATATAATATTTAATTACTTAATAAAAAATAATCCCTGTATAGATAAATGTGTGAACAGAAAAAAGCTAATTATAGTAGACAATGTCAAACATTAAAGTTATTCCTACATTTTATTAATCTTTACTGTCTTGTTAGCTGCTATGTTTACTTTATTTATTATTATTTTTAAATCTTGTCAGATAAGTGAAAATAATCTCAGCTCAATGTATAATTCAAGACCAATATGTTGCTGATAACTATGATTTCTGTATAAACTCATATTTAGTCAGACATAGGTTCTTATTGTGCAGCAAACTTACCTCTGAAAGTTTGCTGCTAATGGAAAGTGGTCACCTAATTTTCAACTCAACTGTGTCACCATGCTTGCATCTAGTAGGAAAAAAATGCATTACATTTTTGGTCAGGAAACCTTTTTGCAACAATCCGCTGGAGATTTTTGCAAAACCAAAGTGGATATTTCCATATGAAGGCGCAGATGCAATTAAACATTCCTCAGTTTGTGATATGCTTTGATTTGCTGGATGATTCTCCTTTTAAGCTTGTCAGAAATTAGATGAAAAAAACGATGCTTTTGAAACCTAGCAGTAGCAAACCTTTTTATGGAGTTCAAACATAAAGAAATGATCAAAGTGTTGAAAAGCTTTGTGATTTGGCAGCTTTCTATTTTGTTCCCTAAAAGCTTTACATTTCACTGCAGCAAAATAACAGGATTCAGCTGCTCAGAACTAACAAAAGAAAGTTTCACATGAACATTTAATTATTTCATTTTTGGTTCTTCTACAGACTCCTTTAAGTATGTTTTCAAACATTTCCATTTGTTAAATAAAGACCTTCAGCTTTCAAGGACTGCCAGTATTTTGAATCCACTAATATGGCTGTCTTATTATTATTATATATTTATTTAATTTACAATACATGAGAATGAAAAGCTACAAGTGAAACTCTTTCAAAACCAGAAAGAGAAGAGGTTTTGAAAGTGGATGAGTTTAAGCATGTGACATAAACCATTAAGAACAATGAAAAGGCATCATAAAAACTAATCAGAGATTTTAGGCAGGATGCCTAAATCAATAAAGGAGAGATTGACCAGATGGTAGTGAGACCTGATTGGGGTCTGGAGGAGGTTTGGAGATGAAGGCATTAACAAAATCTATGGAGGCTGAGTCAGAGGTGTTAAGTGAGGGGAGCTGTTAGAGACATAAGTGATATAATTAGGACCAGCAGAGGAAGGATAGTTAGACTATGATAGACGCTCAGTGGGAAATTCAGGTTTACCAGCAGCAGAATGAAAGGCAAGTGAAAATGATACTAAATTAGAAATAAGAATAAAATGCTGTACAGTAAGAACAAATGAAAGAATGATAAAATACTGTGGAGTTGCTATAAATAGGATCTTGCAATTTGAAGAAATTTGCAACTGAGGAGAAAAATAAGAAAAACTATGCTAATTAATATATCTGTTTATTTGTGCATGAAAAACAAATGACTACAAGAAGTGTAAAAACTGTAGAAATAACAGAGAGAATGTGAAATTGGAAAAACTGTACAAACAACATCTGGGATGTAAAGATGTAGTTTGAGTTTGTGGGGAATAGTGATGGTTCTAAAGTCTAACAGCTGCTGGTAGGAAGGATCTGCTTTAACTCTTAGGATGCAACAGTCTGAAACTGAAGAAATTCTCCAGCTCAGCAACAGGGTCAAGATCTGGGGTGGGAGACATTGTCCAGCAGTGATGTTATTTTTGTTTCTCTGTCACGTGCGCTGGATTGAGCCGACCTTTCTGATGAAAGCTGAACTAAGGATGTTGAAGCAGCCAGGGAGAAAGGATTTGATGATGATTATGCAAAGGCAGGAAGTTTGTGAAGGAAAGACCAAGTTGAAACCAGATTTTACAACTAAAGAAGGACATGAATTCGAGAAATCATACAGTTTTTTATTAATTTATTTATAAACCCAATTAATTTTTTTTCTTTACATCTGATTTGTTTTTTTTTTTTTATTTTAAAAATCACTCGGGTCTTTTTTGCAAAGAGCTTCTGGCCCATGTCTGCAGAAAAAGTCTCATTTAGTCATTTAGGATTAAATTTAACAAATCTCTATTTGTCCTTAAATTTTTGCCAATTTGCAATGATTTGTTTTAATCATTTAACTTCATACTAATTTCTGCTTAAAACTTCATCTGTTCTTTATTTTCATTTCATGAACGTATAATTTATTTTATTTTTGTGGTCTGTTACTGCTATTTTCATAAATGACTATATGAAAATATATGAAAATAAATGCAACATCAATTTATCATTGTTATCAGCAGAAGCGGTGAGGGTTGATATTATTCTTCTGTTAAGTACTTTAAGCTTTGGAGTTGGGGAAGTAACTATTTTTAATGCTCTTCACTTTTTTCGGCTGCTTCATTTTTTATTTTATTTTTTACCTTGCTAAAGAATTGCTACATAATAAATCAAATCACAGACCTCACTGCAAAATCAATGTGTGCTAAATCACAAGAAACTGCTTGCATACAATATTTCCTTGACTGAAAGACATTTTAAGTATGATTCATGAAAACCCTGCAGATTAATATTACAGTTTTCCTCATCTATTATAAATATTGACTCAGGTTAGTAGTTACTTAATTGTAGCAACAATATCACCACAAAACTGGATAATGTCATAATTTCCTTTTCCCGATGTTTTTCAATGCTTTATTACTAGTTTTATGATTTATTTTACTGCTAGATTCCAATAAAACCAAAATCTGAATGTTCTTATATTTCAAAGAGGAGTGTTTGTTTTCTGAATTGCTATTCAGTGTACCTGAATAATACAAAAGTTTTATTTTTTGATTTTCTTTGGCTTTTTATCTGTGCATAAGAACATCTGAATCATAGTTTTTCATGTCTTCGTTTTAGGTTCTGGTGAACGGAAACATTAACACGTATCTGATTAAAGGACTGGAAACCGCCTGCGAATATGAAGTCCTCCTGGCTGCTATCTACGCAAACGAGGTTGAGAGTGATGAGATGGTGCTAATAGAAACCACTGGTAAATTCAAAAACCTCTCATGGACTATTCAAAAAAAATGTTACACTCTCAAATTTCACTTTCTGTGAGATTAACTTGATTTCAATAAAATAAATTTAATTTTCATCATTTTCAGCTAAGAGGACAACTACAGTTGCTACAACAACCACAACGACATTAAGTAAGTCTTTCAGCCTCTATCTGCTGTTTTACTTTCCTTTCCTTTCACACTTATTTACTTTGCAGATTTACCTTTTTCCAATTTTTGTTGATTGGAAACGCCAGACTTCCTCTTGGGCCATAGACTTGTTATAATCTCTTCATGTACATAGAGTGTCTCACAAATTTACGCATACCCTTGTTTATAACCATAAATATTTTTCTCTTTTAATAGGCTTTTGGGTAACACTTTATTTGAAAGGGGGTGAATAAGACTGACATGACACTGTCATAAACATAACACCTGTCATGAACATGAATAAGCCTTCCTGAATATTTATGACTGTTGTCAAAAAGTGTCATTCGGTAAATTATGACACTTTTAATACAAAGTTGACATTATTCAAAATGTATTTGTTATGACAACTTGACATTAACCAATAAATTATTACTGATATAAATTTGTTCTAAAAGTATTACTGATGGTACTTTAAAAATTAGGTAACTTTATGTTATTAAAGATAAAGTTTAAACAGTAATGATTTCATGTCAACTTTGTATTAAAAGTGTCATAATTTAACGAATGACGCCTTATGCCAACATTCATAAATATTCATGAAGACTTATTCACGTTCCTGACAGATGTTATGTGAGTCTTATTCAACCCCTTCAAATAAAGTGTTACCAGCATTTGTGTTTAAGACCATTAAAACACTGCATAACAGTGTGGAGGAAGTAAAGGATAAAACAATAGGAAATGCACAACACGTTCAAATTTTTGACCATGTTTCCTTTTTTCCACTTCTTAATTATGCACATTTTTTATAGTGTCTAATAGTGGGAAGGTTATTGAAAAAAATCAGGCAAAAGCTATCTGGTGAGAAGCTTTTTGGGTTCAATCTCTATTTAAAATCTGTTTCCACATCTTTAGATGTAGGGCTTATCTCCCACCATGAAAGTTTGTGATACCTTCTGCAGGGAAAGGTTTTGATGTCACCAAGACATCAATATGAATTTGAAGTAAATTAAATGTCAAAAGATTTTGATATCATCTTCTTCCATCTCACGGTGTGACAGTTTTGTGCTTCACTGAGTTTCTCTGACTCTGATCTGCTGAGCGATTTAATTTATTTATTCACATTTTCTTTTCTCCGTTCCTGATCCTCCAGCACCTCGTTACGCTGTGAAGAACCTGAAGATCGATGACGAAACCACATTTAGCATGCGGGTGTCGTGGCAGGCTGTGGACTCCAGGAATGTCCGTCATTATCGACTGACCTACATCAGTGCCAGGGGAGACAGAGCAGAGGAGACGGTAAGGAAGACGGCTCTCACTTAGTTTTAATTCTGTTGTTTTTTGGAGATTTTTTTGGACAATTATTAAAGATATGATCTGCTAAGTATGTTGAAAAAAGAAGATATCAGTTTTGTTTTCTTTGAGTGGCTCCAAATGGGGTTAGTACTGAGTTATCAGGAAGTATGATTGTGTCTAGACAGAACAAAATAAACAATAAACAAAGGTGAAATATTTATGTGTTCAAATAAGTTTCAGGTGGATTTATTTTAACTCAAATTCTTCATGAACATTTACCCTGATCAGATGAATGAGTTACTTCATAAATACGAAAAGAAGATATCAGTTTGTTTGCTTGATTTATTTTTAACGTATTGTTTTGCCATGGTATGTGAATTTAATTACTGTGTTTTCCACACTATAAGGCGCACCGGATTATAAGGCACATAGAATAGACATTACAGTAGAGGCTGGAGTTACGTTATGCATCCACTAGATGGAGCTGCACTAAACGGAATGTCAACAAAACAGTCCGACTCCAGTCGGCAAGGAGAGCCTTCCGCGACTGGGCCCGTTCGCACACAGCATGTTTGTGGAGAACGTGGTGGTAAATGACCTGCAGATGACCTGATTCTAGACGGTCGGTAGGTAGATGGGTCAGTCAAACCTTATTAACAAACCAGCATTCCGACAACTATCCCAGCATGCACCACCCACTTCTTCTTCTACGGGTGAAAATGAAGTTGATGGCTGCTTACCGTAGTTGCTGGACCTGTTGTGGCTCAATATTGGTCCATATAATAAGGCGGACCAGATTATAAGGCGCACTGTCAGCTTTTGAGGAAATTGAAGGTTTTAGTTGCGCCTTATAGTGCGGAAAATACGGTAGGTTGTGTCCCGGATTGTCGGTGCCTCAGGGTCCGTAGGAACACTAAGAGAAAAGGAATCTGTGTCGCGTCACGGATTGCTAATTCCATGACGGCACAAAATGGCAACACTCTCAAATAAGCATAAGAAAAGTATGAATCCAGAAACTTTTAAATGAATTACACTGACCAGTGAACAAGCAGCAGAGCATAATATCTAAAATATTTGAAAACTCAGGAAGATAAAATACTTAGACTCAATACCACTTGAAACACTTTTTGGTGGCACTTGCAAAACAATCGAGGGTCGACTTTCATTTTCTTAGATGCCCTCAAAGTGAGACCGTAGATGTTAGCTTATGTGGTTTAACCAACATGGTATATTTGGTGTTTGAGCTATTACAATAGGCAGTAATAAACATTCTTTGATAAACCTTTAAGTGTTATCTATTCCTGGGTGACTGTGGTTCTTACCCCCACAACTAATACTGGAGGTCAGCTGTACTCAAATTAAGTCTTGGATTATTATAAAATTTTAGTTTGTGAATATTAGACAGAATATGAATCTACAGTAAAAGATCTAATTATTTTGGGCTCTTTTTCTATTTGTATCTAGAATTAGAAATAAATGAAGAGCATAGGTCAAGTAGCAATAACTGGCTGCTGTGGGAATAATTGAAGATGACATTTTTGAAGTTAAGAACAAATGTAAAATGCTTATCATTTTTTGTTACTGTACATAAAGCACTAAAAGCTGCAGAAAGGGCTGATGAAAAGTCAGTCCCCAATGCATGGCAGGCCTTCAGTTTAACAGACTTCGTTTGGGAACAAAAGTGGAAGGGGAGATGAAATGTCGCTGTAGTTCATGGCGGTTCTTCACACAGAGTTTTGTGATAGAGAAGAAGATAATGATGAAAACATTGTCAGATCATCAAAGACTCTGTTTGATTAGATGTTGAGAAAAATGGAGAGAGTGACTGGATTCACTCTAATGAGCCACAAGAGACAAAGTGTAGCAGGAAGACTTGGAGAAAAAATAAAACTGATGCAGAAACACAGTTCTGCCATGTGGATGTTCACTCTATTTAGATTTGTTTTTATGTCAGCAGGTTTGACAGGTATATAATAAAACATAAAGCAGATGCCAATATAAACTTATGATGTCAGCAACTTTTTTGACTTTGAAACTCAGGAGAAGTTGGAAAAAAATAACTAGGGACAAAAGAAAATGATTTCAGGTCTTGAGCATTATCACCGGATGTTTGTTTAAGGAAGTTGTGACCTGAAATAAGAAAACACTTCAGTAATGTCAGAACAGGGTCTCTAGGGTCATATTAGTAAAGTGTGGCTAATGTTTTGCTTGCCAAATTTCCTAGGAATATGTTCAAAATTCAGTAATGAAATTGATAAATCTTTATATCATAGTCCTGCTTAAGTAAACTCTAAAGGAAATTTAGTGTTTAATTTAGTGTTTTTTATTTTATTTTATGTTAATTATGTTAAAATAATTTTTTTGTAACTTATTTACATTTTTCTTTTGGTATTAATTTAGAAGCTACCTTATGTAAACTTTTTATGTATGATTATTGAAACCATTTTTCACAGCTTGTTTTTTAAAGGTGTTGCTAAGAGTGCCTGTGATTTAAACAAAAATATAATTAAAGTTTGAATACTTTGTCCACACTGAATAAATGAACTAATCTAGGATATTTTATTGTTTTTTGAAAGTACATATGGAGAGTTTTAACCACTAGTTTTTTTTCCTCGACTAAAATAGTAATCTCATCACAAATTATAATTTTATAAAAAGTTTTTAAAAAATCATATCCTGCTTTAATAACTAAAGCAACATAATGTATGATTTGTGAAGGCAGGGAAGGCAGCTAGGCTCATGGATGCAAAATAAAATGGTTTCAATAACAACTTGAGAAGAAAAAACAGAGTTAAGCACTAAATGAGTAAATCCAAATGATGGTAATACACAAAGGATAAGTGGAAACAAGCCAAACACAAACAGCAAAACAAGAATGAATCTAGGAGAAAAATACAAAAACGCCGAAAGCCAGTGTGGCTGAGAAATAGAGAATCCTTCCTCTTACGCTATAGCCTTATACCTCAGTGTTCGACCATATATTTTGTCCTAGCTTTATGTCAAAGTGTGCACTTCATATCATGGTAACTGTTGTCCAGTATCTGGACAGCAAATCATATTTTAATGAGTCTGAACTGGCAGTTGTTTGTTAGTGTTGATTTGTGGCATCGCCCTAGCAGAGGATGCCGTACCATGGTGGTCCGCTCCGGACCCGGGTCCCACAGCAGCTTTTCATCCTGACAATAAAGAGCTGCCAGCTGTTCACACCAGCAGCTTGGTAAATGAGATCTCTTATCAAAGTGCGAGCAGCTGGGAGCTCCATTTGGCAGTCCGGTCAGGTTATGAATCGCCAAGTGCTGCACTCAACACAAACAGTCTAAAGAGCTTGGGAAAACAACTGCACAGCTTCCTACAAGTGTTTCCTTTGAGGGAGCCACAAGCCACCGAACAAAACCAAGGACAACGGAGAAATGATGCAATGCTTCATGGAATGCTCTTCTAGATTTTCAAATTATGAAAAAAATGATGTATTAAGTGCAGATAACCATCAAGAGAACATGTTAACTTTAATTGCTTGTTTTCTCTGAAACGTTCCCCTCAAAACCCCTCAAAAGATGCTGTTTTGTCTCAACTTATGAAATTCCTAAAAAAAACTAAATTAATTACAAGATATTAGTTCATTAAAATATGAAGTCAGCTTGGCTTCAGGTGTTGTTTACCGTTTGCCAACCACCTTTATTTCTCCAGTGAAGGAGTCCTTGAAGTCGCTATTGTTGCTGCCAACTGCATTGCATTAGTTTGTTTTGCTGCCTTTTCTCTGCACCCATATTACCCTTGAAATTCTGTCTACCTCTTCCACACCCTTACCTAAACAATTCAAACAGCCTTCAAAGCAAATGTATTTTCTTGACAAATAACCATATATTACATTAAGATAGTATGCATGGTGCCCTGCTTCAGTCTGTTTGTCTGGGTTGTATAGTCATAAAGGAAATATCTCAAGATCATTGTAGTCGGTGTAAATTTACCCTAAAAAAACTAAATGTCAACAATCCTAGAGTTTTTTTTTATAATCCTAGAGTTTTTTTTTAATTCTACAATTTATTAATTCTATAAAATACATGAAACATGCATTTTTGTCATTTTAAAGAATTTTTGCATGCAATAGCAGCATAGACTTATTCAGGCATCAATATGTCAAAGGATGCTGGCCGTATTGTGTTGTCTATGAGGGAATATGGAACATCCACTGCCATCCCGAAACCACAAACCTCACATCCATAACAAATCCAAATGTAAATCCTGGTTTTGTCTCTGCCACTGTTTAACCAGATGTCAGTGTGTGCAGGGTAACCGTGGGGTAACTAAACTCCACAGCCATCTGTTCGCAGGCAGCTGTGATGCTTAAGTCACCGAAGTCTCTCTGCCACTGATTTCAGTGTTCAATAAACAAAGGCTTTCAGGCATCAAATGCACTTCTGTATGTGTAAACACAGTTCTGGCTATTTTCACTTTGCAAGTAAATTTTGTTTGAGGTGCTAAAAACCTTGGGAAGGACGAATGGAAAAGCTGAAGGTATACTGGTTATTTAGTCAAACATTGATTGAGTGAAACTGTGTGGACAGATTTAGCAGATTTTTGGAAATGCTCAGCTTCATACTGAACACATTAAAACCCCTTTTGGTCATTTTTACATTTATTTATTTTTTTTTTCCTGAAGAAAGTCTTTAAGATCCCCACCTCATTGAACTTATTATTCTTCTACTTCTAGATTTTTTTTAGCAATATGCCTAAAAGTTTGGGTTTTTATTTGCCAACAAATATTCTACCACCTAACATGAACAAAGTCACAGTGTTGTTGAAAACTGTAGCTGGTAACTTGAAACTTTATGAATTAGAAAGTGCTTTTCCTCTCAGGGTTTGAGTTTTTTGAGTCATTGTTGAATCCCCTTCACATATTTACAATTTCACTTATGTGCTCATTTTAATTACAACTTTTACTCTTTATACTCAACACACTCTCCCTCTATTTTTTTAATCTGGCATGAAAACATAGCAGGTACATCCTACTTTAAATTAAATTCCACACATTTGGTTTATTTGAGATTTTTGCACTTATTTGAAGAATTATATTTTTACTTGCAATTTTGTGGCACCGAAATGAGGTTTGTATAAAAAGTTGATGTATTTCTGGCAGTGTAGCTCCTTGACAGTTTGGAGGCTTGCTACCTTTTTCATCAGACCGAGCCGAAATTGAATCCTCAAGGCTCTGAGTGTTTGTCTGAATGACACATCTGAAAAAGACTTTTCTTTGGAGATGGAGAAAAAAAGTTTGCAGATGGAGTAAGGCCAGACTGTTCATGCCCTGAATGCAAACTGGCAGACGCAGGTAGGGTGAGACAAAGACTTCTAATGGCCAGAGCAGACAGAGGAACCTAAAAGTGAGTCACAGCTACATACAGGTATTTTTTTTTAAGTTTGGTGTAGAGAGATTGATTTCTCCCTGGATTTTTCTCTTGCAAAACAACAAATGTAGTAATTGCAGAGAAAGAAAGTTGGGTCGACCAAGTATTGACTCTTTGGCTCTTGTTGGAAACAGACAAGATTTTTAAGTTTTTTTATTTCTATAAAATGTTTAAAAATGTAGTTTTTTTTTGCTCCTGATTCACAATTGCGCACTACAACTCCAGGTGTTACTATATCACAAAAAAATCCACCAAATATACATTGAAGCTTTTGGTTTTTACATCACTTTGTAATTTTTTTTCATAGGTTTTTGCTTTATACATTTAAAGGCAACGAGCTGATGTTGTGGTCCAGTTTTACAAATTATTATTTGTAATAGGAAAACGAGACATTTCTCAATTTGGTTTTCCCAATTTAGAAACACATTTCAAATGGAAAATTAATTTGATATAGCATCTTGAGTTGCTGATTCAAAGATGGACAGTAAAATGCAGTAATAATGACCATTGGAAAAGTTTAGTTGAAGACCAAACGATGTAATAGGAACATGAACATAAGTTGATGGAGTGAATGAGAAAGAAAGAAAGAGAAGAACAAATAAAAGATGCCTGCTGGATAAAGAGGCAGATTATCTCATCTGCAGCACATGGAAAACGTTTCACCAGGATGAATAAGTCATTTGTAGATCTGCTTTAAGAAAAGGTCATTTTCTCTCAGGAGAACAAACGAGACTCAATTAGCCTCTGCAGCCCCCAAAATCTAAAAGCGTACAGTAGCAACTCTCACAAGCTAACCTTGGGTTCAGATTGATTTTTTTTTTTGTACTTTGTAGTTGGTTGTCAGGATAGATTCATTTACCTTTTTGTTTTTCCTAGAATATTTCTGTAGCCTATTAAAACCCTGCATATCAACGTTTTAAGTTGAACACGAAGACTTACAAACACAGTCATTTCCTCAGATGTAGGTGACTCCATTACAGAGTGAAAGAACAAGAGAGTTAAAGTTTGGATTTGCTTTACATCAGAACATATTACAACCAGACCATTCGCCTCATATTCCTTTTTTGCATGGATGGATAAGTTTTTGAGCATGAGTGGAAATAATACATGATGACATCTTTTTAAATTTGTAACAAAAGATCAGACAGTATCTGGATATTTTACCAATCATGTTTGCAGCTTTAGTTTGATTTTAATGTTTTTTTTTCCCTCTGCTTTCAGAGGACGGTGCCCTCAGGTCAAACCAGCCTGGTTCTGCAGCCTCTCCTGTCAGACACAGAGTACAAAGTCACCCTGATTCCTGTTTACAATGAGGGAGATGGCCCAGTATCCTCACAAATGGGTCGGACACGTAAGTCTCAAGTTATAATTTGCTATATTTTAATCAATCCTATGTTTTTTTTTGTTGTTTTTTTGTGGGAACAATACAACCAACCTAATAATTACACTCATCTTCCTCACATGCACTTTATTTCAGGTTTACACCCTTGAACAATTGTGTGGTTTTGTTCTGGGTCAGCCTGACCACTCTGTAGCTGTCATGGTCTGAACTTGATTCCTGTGAAAAGCCTGTTAAAGACAGAATTATACTCCCTTTAGAGCTGCAGACCAAGAAAAATGGTGAAGGCAGTGGAGCTTTTAGAGACTATAAGGCATAACATAGTTCATAGAAAAATACACAGAAATGAAGAATGAATACCTAAGAAGGATTTCAGTAATTAAAATAGCCTAACTCTGATTTATTAAAACATCAGGATATTTGGTCAAGCCAAAGGAAAGATTTTAATAAGTTTAATTTGAATTGTGTCCAGTGAGGCATTCAGGCAGAAGAACATTAGACCCAAATAGAAGTTCCTTTGTTTGATTGTTTTTAAAGCTATTCAATTCCGATTTATTGTTGTATTATTGCTTTTTACATGCAAAATATGTTTAACAATGTTTTAATATGTGAGTGGGGATTTCTGAATCTTAACTATAATCTATGTAAAAGGACGTTAGCAAAACTCTGAACCATTTGAGATACACGACAGCACCTTTAATGTGGATAATGTTGCCAACATAAAACAATATGGCAAAAAAAATTGAGCTGTGAACAAAATGGGAAAATAGTTACTTTTCAAGGATAGAGAGACTGGGTTGTCAAATATTTATATTTTTTCTGATCATAATGTCGCTTGATATATCTTAAACTTATAATCATACCTTATCTGCTTGTAGCAGTAGTCCAGAGCCAGCATTTCATTTACAGTGGTCAGTCAAAGGCCAATATTGTATTATTTTTTTCTCGTCTTTGGGGTTTTATTTGATAAAGTGAAATGACCAAATGTGCCTTGAAATTTCGATTCCTAGTTCACATTAATGTTGATTCTTCATTTGCTGGTAGGGAATTGACATAATTCGCTGCTCAGGCCGAATCCTGTTTCACTTCAGGTGCCACTTCAGGTGTTCAGCACCTGCTGATGTCAAAAGTGAAGCTTTGTCTGATTGAAGATGCGTCAGCAGACAGTTTGAGACGTCCTCGTGTTCAGACATATCCGGGCTTTAGAGGGACATGTGTGATGATTCAAACTGAGAAACAATGAGAACTCTTGATTAACCACAAGCCAGTTGCTTAAAAACAGCTTATCACATGCGAATAGGTACCTAACAAACTGATATTCTGCATCTGCTGTTATCAGAAGTTACTAACACATTCACACATGCAGAGACCCTGCCAGGAATAAGGTTGTTATATAATGCCCCTGTATTAATACAACCTTAACTAAATGCATCTGGCTGAAACCTCAGCCTCTTGCAATGGCTTTTAGTAATCCCTCCCTGCAGTGCTTTAGAAATATGACTCAACCATAGCCAACTTCAGTAAACTGTGGTGTTTTAACATGGTTTAGTTCATTATTTCCTACACATTTATGGAACTAAAATGTTTAATATTTACTAATCTTGTAAACCCTCTGCCTTTTTGGAATGTGTCCACATTTTACACATAGTTCATATGATGAGAGCAATGATGTATTGGGGGCATATTAGCAGAAGCCTGACTAAGAAGCTAATCACATTAACTGAAACAACAGAAAATGGTCGCTGTAGCCCACTTTGAGTTTGAGTTTCTGTGCCAGACACTGAAATAGGAAACTAAATTCTTAATGATTTGAGATGAATGTTCACCTCAGAGTTGTCACTTTGTCCAAGTTTTAGTCTTTTGGAAATGCAAGTAACATATTAGCAGAAACAAGTAAGCCATTGTTTTTGCTAGACAGAGCATTTTTCTTAAAGTCTAATTAAATGTAATTATTTCTGATGTGAAGCCTGAATGCATGGAGAAACCATTTAGCACCACGGCTAATTTAAAAACTGTCACTTAAAAGTAAGAACAATGGGAGAAAGTTTCAAATTTTGTCAAACTGTTTAAGTCTTATCAGCTCATTACTCCCGACTCAATTTGAAGTGACTACAGAAAGGTAGCTGACAGTCTCTATGGCTGAAATTTCTACATTAATTATTTTTCCTGTGGAGCTCAAGACAAAAACGCAAGATTTTTATTTATCCTCTTTAAATGCGACTTTCTGCTTAAAATGCTCAAGTGGGAGTTAATGATTTCGCTGTCAGCATGTGCATCACGGAGCAAACACTTGACTTTCAGCTAGAAAGTAACTCCAAATTCTGGTCATTTGTCTTTCCCCTCCATCCCATCGCGTCTCCCTGAGCGACGCATTACACACATTAGCAGGCGTTAACGACGTTTTCCCGATTTTCAAATGACGGGTCTCCGACTCTTGGTGATGATGAATGGTTCCCGTTAGCAAGTGAGGGATGAGATGATCCCCGGAGGAAAAATGGCAGAGAATGCAGAGAGGGGGGTCCATTAGTTTTTTTTAAAGAGTGAAGACAGATGATGAGACAAGGGGAGCTGGTGTAATCTGGGATCTGAACCGGCGAGGGGTGGGGTTGACACGGAGGGTGGCATGACAGGGAATGCAGAGGGGGTGATTGGGTATTTAGAACCACACCGACCATAGATAATATGACAGCTGAGGACGACTAATCTGAGCTTCTGATCCACTGTGGAAGAAGTTCGAGGTTATTCAGGGAGCAGGGCGAGAATTTCAGTCATGAAATAATCCAAATAAACTACATCCTGTAGAGTTTTCAGTAGTGATTAAAACAAAATGCAAAAACTGGTCAGAGATTCTCAGTCGTTTCACTGTTTTCCTTTGAGGCTAATTAATTCTGTAAAGGCTGCATTTTTGTTCAAGAAGTGAGATATGGAAATGGATTTATTTTTTGTACAAAGACCATTTCTTGCTAAGAGTGAGCATCCAGCTTGCACTTGTGGTTCTGAATCATCATCTTGTACATGATTACGTTTTTATTTATGGAATATTTTCTCTGTTTTTAAATATCAACACCTTCTGAATCTGAGATTTCTGTTTTTTTGAGTAAGCTAATTTCTTAAACTGACATTTCCCTCTGTTCTGGTGGTGTGACCCAACACCAGAGAAGAAATGTTCTGCATAGGATTACCAGCATTGCTAAAATTAGATATAATATAATATTAGGTTTAAGGAATAACAAGTAACAAAGTTACGTCCTTATATGATTTGTATCAGTTCAACAATGCATGAAATATACCACTGCCGTTCCCTCAGCCATTCCAGAAGTGTAAAATATTATACAAAAATACTTAATTACATCCTCTGTCACCTTTGGAGTCGATAAACCAGCTAAATTTGCAGATATGCCTAATCAGATCTCAATGTTTAAAAAATGAAGGTCGAGTTATGAAAATTATCTAGTTTAAAGAAGGAAAGTTGAAATTTCAAGATTATTTTCTGTTTACACCAAATTCACACAAAACATTATGAGTTGGAGGAATTAACTGGTTTTGGTCTTATTTATATTCAGGTAACATTTCCAAGAAATTATATTTCTCATCCAACTTTGCAGAGTCATACAGCTCTTCTTTCTGAACTAGCTAAAACTATGCCAATGTTTTTCCCTTGTTAAAGAGAAACATTTACTGGTTGCAGGAAATGTCACCTTAACATACACAAATAAATGTCTGCATGTTCTTATTAAAGTGGCAGGTTTACTATGTAAAAAAATAAAAATGCTTTCACATTAAAATGATTTAACATTGATTCCACCTTTAATGTAGCATTATAACTTGTTCAGTTCTACTGAAAATAACAGAAAAGAAAAAACAGCATTGGACTTTACCATAAAACATATGGTGCTAGCATCATGACCTGGAGTCTCTCTTTCCAAATGAAATTGAGGTTATTTTTAGGGTGGTTGAACATATAATCAGATCAAAATGGCAGTTAATTTTGGTCCAATATCTTCACAAAAATGAAGAAAGGCTTTACTCTTCACTATCAGAGTGAGTTTAATGAGATGCCAAAAACAATAAAAGTTTACTCTTATTACAGAGTCAAAACTAAATTTGGTGTAAAATGTGTGGGCTCGCCTGAAGAGAGCCTTACTGAAGAGACGACTTCACAACTGGATTGAGTCTTAGGTGGACTGGATTAAATATGAACCAACGAATACTGCATGACTCTACAGCTGCCTCAATCAAGTATTAAAATAATATCATTCAGATGTATAAAAACTGGTTATTGCACATTTCTATTTCATAGTTTATTGTATTTATTCATTAGTTGTTTTATTTAAAGTTGTTGTTTGTATCAACCATCTGGTTGATGTTGGTCAATGTTACTGAAACCAAGTAGGACTTTGTTTTTTTTCTGAAATGATACGCAGGACTGTCTGTATTAAGATTATGACTAACTTTTTATGGTTTTTGATTCTGGTTGCTAATTATTGTTAGAAATGTATATCAGTTTAGATTTGTAAAAATATGTACATATCTCTACATAGGTTTAAAAAAAAATGGAATCACCTGGGTTCAGATAAAGTAAAGCTTCAAAGCCAAAACCACTTATGAAACAAGCTTTATTTTGTAGCACAAGATCAAAGCTATTGACTTATTGTCAGCTCAAGTACAGTAAAACAACTGACCCATGCACAATTGCATCTTGGCCAAAGATAAGTCTAAATGCTGAATTATCACCCAAACCTGTTTATAATGGTTGCTAAATCACGAGAAAAGCTTCCGTATCGAGAGAGTTTCATTCAACCTCCAGTTTCTCATTATCAGTGAGCAAATCGTGGGAGTGATGGCACAGAGCAGAGGATGATGGGAACCTCCTCAGGTCCAGGAAGGGCAGCGGAGGATATATAACACAACAGAGGAGCAGGTTATAACATGAGGATTAAAACACATCAGAAACCACTGGGGTTGTTCGGTGCAGGAAGGTATGATTGGATTTTTAATGCCGAACAACAGCAGAGGGTGAGGAGGAAAGATGAGCTGGAAGAGCTGGTGTAACTCAGAGATTTCCGTTTGTGATGGAACATGGTCAGGGTGTTTGGAGGCTTTCAGCTGTATCAATGTGAAACTGAGCAGCTGGAGGATTCACTCAGGGATTTCAATCCGTGAGGATCCATGTTTTATGATAACCGAGGGAATCTTTTTCAAAATGAGCTGAGGTTATGAATGAATGTCAATGCACACATTCCCTACACATTAGCCTAAGAAAGGAATTAATTTATTTTAAAATAATCTACTTTGAGGTCTATGCACAGTCCGCTCTGTAGTTTTCATTCAGATAACTCTGGTTTTAATTTGTTTTTCACATATTAAATCATAAAAGCATGAGAAGATGTGCTCTATGAAGATTTTTTCTTTGTACCAAGTCTGAAAATAGCACTAAGCTTTATCCAGCTTCTCTTTTATTGTGCTTCATTATCTACAGGTTTTGTTTCCGTCCCTTCAATTTCTTCCTGTGCTTTTCTTTTTTTTCTCTAACTTATTATAAAATTATGTTTCTTGTGTGTGTGAATGGATTTGTAAAATGACTTGCTTTGTCAGAATTTTTCTCTCAATTTTAAACTTCAACATTCCTCCTTTTTTGCAAAGAGCAGTGTAAGTCAATGCTTTTAAGATTTTGGTAAAAATATGTATATACAAATTTCTTTTTTTTTCTCTCTCTTCCTCAGATCCTCTTTCAGCTCCTAGGAACCTGCGAGTGTCAGAGGAATGGTACAGCCGCTTCAGGATCAGCTGGGATGTTCCTCCTTCGCCCACTATGGGCTACAGAGTCGTCTACCAGCCTCTCTCTGGTAGTTTATGCAAATGAACAAAAACTAAACCTTTAACAGTTTACCTTCAAATTGTGCTTCTTGGAAATCCTCACTTTTATTCAAAGAGAATACTTTACTTTTATTAACCTAAATTTAGCTGTTAGAATGAGGATTTATGAACATTTGGTCCTCAAAGTCATTAAGACTTACTAGTTGAAACTCAGAACTTTCTCTGTCATCAGCATTCTTTAGTGCTGGGTTTTCTTCATCAACGGTGAAGGGAGAAATGAGTGAGCTAAGCAGATTTTTGGAGCATTAAGCTACTGACCTCAAGCATCTTCCCCTGCAGCTAATGCCTTAAGGCTACATTAGACACTATCAAGTGCAAGATGAGGCCAGATCATTAGAGGCTTGTTTCGGTTTTCAAATGAAGAAGTACGTGTAGAATACAGAATGAGTTTCACACATTCTCCTTTAGTCTGGAAACTCTATGTGAAGCCAAATATTTTTAGAAGAAATGCAAAAACATGCTCCTTCCAGCCCTTTCATCTAACTGGCCATTCGTTGCTCCCTGACCTCCCATTTAATCTGCTGTGGTCCGTTGCAGCCCCTGGACAGGCGCTGGAGACCTTTGTTGGAGAGGATGTGAACACCATGCTGATCGTCAACCTCCTGAGTGGGACAGAGTACAGCGTCAAGGTCATTGCGTCCTACACCACAGGATCCAGCGAGGCTCTAACAGGAAAGGCCAAGACTTGTGAGTTTGGCTTCCTTTACTTTGATTTAACTCCACAGTTTCTCTCTTGTGTTTTGGCTCAACGTCAAATTTCCTTTTGCACGGTGTTCTTAAACAAGATAAACAGAAGAGCTTATTGTGATTGTACACTTTGTTTCTCTTCTTAGTTAGTTTTGAAAGACATTCAGCTTTGTGTAACTGCTTCTGCAACGGATGTCGAAAGTGTACACGCCCATGTTGGCATATCAGGTTTTTGTGATGACAAAATAAGGCACCGATAAATCATTTCAAAAGTTCTACAGCTTCGGTGTTAAACATATTCTTTTGTAAAGGCACAGAACTATGTAAAATTGATGTTATTCCCTCATCAAAAGCATACTTGGAATGTTGCTTTCATGCATATTTGAGCATACTTTTAACCTTTCTGCTTTGCAAATTGCTGAGGGTACAGAGCACCGCCTGTAGGGACGAAGCTCCTCCTCTGTAGTTGCCGTTTCTATGTTTCCAAACTCCTTTTTTACAGTAGCACCACTCCCTGAAGCTTCCTTTAAAAGGATTAATGGAGAAACAATGTTGGGACGACTTCCTGAAGACAGAGTGTCAGAAAGCCCAAGAGTTTCTTAAAAAGACAGACGCCCAATATCAAGGCGTTAAAGAAATTTAACCTTGTACTTTAAGACATATCTGATATGTTTTTATTACAACTGAAGGCGACACAGTTACCTGATTGTGCTATAAAATGTCCCAATGGGGCTGGAAAACACACAATAATGGGCCTTTAACTCAACAAGAAAACAAAGAGGAAATGCAAAATATAACATAGTAAATAATCTGGTTTCATTAGTGTGCATTAAGGTAAAGGTAACGGTGCATTAAGGTCTGATCACACACCTTTGAATTTGCAATATTTTTTATTGTTCACATTGTCTGTCAATCTATCAACTCAGTTTCTAATCAATCTGTGACTTTAAATGAATCAGTTTTAAAAGATGTTTTGTACAATAGAACTATAAACCTTATAAGCCAGCGGTCATGAAATTTGGGTCATGTCCATTTTTGAGATCCTGGATGCAAACGGCTGAAATGTGTTTTCCCTGCTGGGCTGCTGGGAAGTCCCTTAAAAGGTGAGGAGCTCGGCCATCTGGTAGAGACTCTGAGTAGAGCTGATCTAAACAATCACCTTTAATTAATCATCAAAGCAGCTGAACATCGACATCCAGCAGCAGTTGTTAAATTAACAAGATACGATAGCTCAAAGTTATGATTGCTGATGTAAAGCCTTCCCAACACTCTCTGAGAGTCTGTCCTGAATTATTTAATCAGTTCCTCTCAACAAAAATAATCTGAGTTGAAACCTTTATGTTCCTCTCCTGCGCCATAATTAACCCCTTCACAGCAGCCTGGTCCGTTCGTGTGCAGCTCCGTTTGAACCTCCGATGTGACCAGCTTGTGAAAGTCAAAGCCACTAACAGAAAACATGCCCTTTCGTTGTGTCCTTGAGCCAGACAGTTAAACCCAACACCATCATCCATTTTCATTACTCTGTTTGCAGGGCAAGTGTCAACTAAAGGCAGAAACTTGTACCTTTTTAAATATAGCACACATGCCTTGGTGGCATTTTTCATTGACTGCATACCAATGAGCAGTGGTGGTTAAATAAAGGACACATTTTGCAAGGCAAAGACGAAAGGAGAACTGAAAGAGATGGAAAGATGGGTTTATATGAAAAGAAGGAAAGCTGATTAGGTTGAAGATGTCCCAGAAGGGGAATACAGTGTCTGTGATGTTGCTCAGCAGCATGTTAATGAAACCAGTGAACCAGCAGAGATGAACGGACTGATGCGTCAATGTCACACAATCACAAGTATTGGAACTTTTGAGGCAACAAGTAGGGAATTTTCTTTTGGAAGTTCTTTTAAGACGTGTTACTTGTATATTTTGATGTTTATGCAGAATATTTGGAAAAAATGTATTTGTGAAAATTCACTTTTTGTGCAGTTAAACTCATCAGGTCAATAAGAAGGAAAAATATAGACTTATTTATTGTAAAGACCCACTGGTTGCAACTCACTGTTTTTTTATATACTATATTTTGGTTTCATAAACTTGGAAATGATCTGAAAACAATGTTTGCCAAAAAGCTGGAATTGCTCCTAAATCTGATTTTAAACTTTGTAGAAAAAAATCCCAGGTCCTGAAAGAGTTTTTACACCTTTGAATATCAATTCAATTCACTTAAAAATAATCTATTCATACCAGAAAGAAATTAACTGTTGTCATAACTCATCTCATCTTAGGAACTTCTAAGTGGTTGTGGATTGTGGTGATGTGGCCAGGAATGCAAGGAGATGAAACTCATAAATTAAATACTTAATTAAAAATATTCAATTTTTTTTCAGTGTAAAATAAACCAGGCTTTTCAAGGCCATTACCAACTTATATATTATATAAACATGAATTTTAATGTCTGTCTCAGAACAAGTGATGCTTTCTAAAGTCAGATCTAAAAGCCATTCCAGCTATTTGCATAAATAGACTGTGTGGGTTTGTTTAGTATTGTATGTAAAACCTACTCTTTTTTTTTTTTTTTGCAAACTCAGTGCAGCTACATTTCTCCATATGTCTGCAAATAGCTTCATGAAAATGCAGTGTGGTGTTTTTTAAGCTAACCAGCTGTATGCTTTAGGTTCGTCATCTGGAGTCATGATTGCTTGTGGTTCCTCTGATGTGACTCTGTGCGGCTTTGTGTGCCGCTATTATAGCAGCATGGAGAGAAGAATGCTCATGAATCTCCACTGACTATTTTTAGAGACCCAAAAAAGTTTTATGTTTCTGATCTATTTCCGTTTAAAATTGAGAATCATATATGAGCATTGATACAAAGTCAGAGACACTAACCAGCCTGCCATAACTTACAGTTACTGTAATTGCCTGGGGGGGAATAAAGAGTGAGACAAATGAAAACTTGATGTTTTCTGCATGAAATCTGCATCTTTTTCTTAATATTTTTGTTATTTCTCTGCCTTTCCAACAGTGTATCTTGGCGTAACCAATTTGAGCACATATCAAGTGAGGATGTCTGGTGTTTGTGCTCAGTGGGTTCCTCACCAGCATGCCAGTACCTACAGACTGGTTATTCAATCTGTGACTGGTGAGTACCATTATGTCTACACCCATAACGCTGTGATTAAAAATCCACTCTGAAACAGAAGTGACACAAAACCAGAAAAAAACTAAAAAAAGGACAATAATAATAATAATTTAGAGTCACTGGATCTGCATAAATGTAGAAATGTAAATGGCAAATTTAGAAATAAAGAATAATTACATTTTTCATTTAATTATTTCATTATCCAGGTTGTTATATGAAGAGATAAAGTATGCAAATGCGTGCACACAAGTTTTGTAACTACATCATTCTTGATTTCAGTATCACGTTTTAAAAGAACCGTTGCAGTTCTACTAAACGTCTCCATGCATTACCTCAGCTGTATTTCCAGTTGTAATTCTCTTCATTATTCCATGCTGAGCTCCCACAAGAAATTTCTGAGCTGGTTGCGAAGGAACTCATTCATACTCGCATGCTTTCATGAGGAGGAGTTTGAATTCCTAATTAGCCCAAGATCACAGTGGTTCTGTTGTCTTCCACTTGAGATGTGCTGACAGTCGTAAAGATGTAGCTGTACAATCAAACACTGAGCTTTTCTGTCGGAAAAAAAAAGAGGGGGGGTTTTTGGATTACAGCTCTGGTGACATTTACATTTCCTGTGTGAAGTAAAGTGGAGCAAAAAAAGACAAAGAGGTATTATTGGTGATAAATGAGGAGGTGGTCTGGTTACGTGATTGACAGTAATTATGCCTTGTTGAGTCTGTTCTTGGAGGTGGGCTTTAAAGAAGAAAACATTAAATGGAATTGGTGTTCTGAAGTTTCTCTAAACATTTAGTAGCACCTGGAGTCAGTTTTCTTATTGAGAGAAAATTGTTTCTCTGAAACAATAAAACCAAACAACTCCTTCTGTCTGAAGAACCCTGTGGTGAGATGTGGGCGTTTTGGAAAGAAGTGAAACCTGCTTTAGAGAGTCCCTGCAGACGCAAGTGTCTGTCGGAACTGATCTTCTGACTTACTTTTGAAATGCTTGAAATGTTTACTGCAGTGTCCCTTTTTGTATAATTAAGCGTTTTATGCAGATAGAAACTGTTTTGTGTTTTTATAATATAATGAAGGAGAAATTCAGGCAGCCTGTCGGCTAAACTTCAAACATGCCACCGTTTTGCTTTTGCGTTTTCTCCCGTTAGTTACATATGTACTCCCTCCTGTCACTGTCTTTCTATTGTGATCCATAAATGTTTGATACTTAAATTTCATTTGCGTTTCCATTTTATTAATTTCTTCACAGATTATATACTTAGATCTGGATTTATTTAACTTTTGGCTTATTAGTATTTTATGCATTTGGTATAGACGCCTTAGATTATTGTTCATTATTGTTTATTTAGTTTCAGGTTCAGTCATGTTGTCTCCTTTTGGTTTATCTTTTTGCCTCTTCCCAGCTGTTTTCTACTGTATCTTCTCATCTGTTCTCTTTTTCAGCTGCTTCCACTTCTCCATGATTAGCTCTTGTTGTTCCTTTGCCACTTTTGCCTCTCTCCACTTCAGATTCAGGAACAGCAGTACAATTTTCATCCTGGCTTTAGGACAGTGGACCAACCCTCATGATTGTTTTGTTGTGGATCTGGAAAAGTCAACATTTTGACTTTCTACTTTTCACTTGGAGTTCCTGATCATAAGGCCTCTTGAGCATCTTTTTTTGGTGGCTTTTATGTGTACATCCTGCTAGGAAGGATACATGGGACAATCCCATAATTCACTGGAGGAACTGAATCCCTTCTTAGGGAGAGGGGAATTTTTTAATTAAAGGATAGACATGGCATTATCCTTTGTGTTGCATGAAAATATAAAGACATGGGATCTTCAACGAAATACGTGCATTTTTCTTTAACTTCTTTAGATCTGCTATTTTTCTCAAAAGCACAAAATATAGGTTGCTCCTTGGATTTTTGTCATTTTACCATTTTTCTAAACTATGCCAAGTGAAAAATAAGTAAAACTGTTTCCATTTAACACATTTGCATTGATTGTGTTCATGATTAATGATCTCACTGTCAGAACTGGACACACATTCACCGTTAAAAGTCTTTCAAGCTAGTTCTTAATGAGACTATTTGTTTTTATAATCTGTAATAATCTGGCTCAGCATACTTTGAAAAGACGGTTTCTTTAATCTCTTAAAATTGCTCCCAGAGTTTTTATAAAACTTGTATTTTTGTTTCTATTGCATTTTAATGTGATCTTTTACTTCAGCTGTCCAAACAATCCCAGTCTCCCACATAAACAATTATTATCGCAATTTACCCGGCACTTTCTTTCTGCAGCCTCAAACAGAAATAATTGTCTATTCTCTCGTTTTGAAGGGATAAAACAGTCCAACTCCCCAAAATAACACCAAACAACAGATGGCGTTGCCCTGATTCAATTTCCCAGGTACACCTTTCAGTCTCCGCCTCAAAGATGAGATTGACTTTTAATACAGCCGTCATCCACCAAATAGGAAAGTAATGGCTGTTATTCATCACCTTTAGGCCTTCAGCAACACCACTGCAATCATTAACGTCACATAAAAGCCACATATTCCCCCGTGTTTCCTCAGGGAGCTCCAATGTATTGGTTTCTTTCAACACACACAATGGAGGTAAATGAGGATTTATGTCAGCACAGCTGGTATGTAATTACCCTAGAGATGTTTCTGCTGCAGGAGAAACTGGAATGATGTGCTTCTTATCCCATTTTTGATAAGGAAGGTTATAAAGCGAGACAGGGGAAAGTAAATTTAGGAAAATGAAACAAAATCTCAAACACAGATTGTAAAGTAGATGAGGGTAAAACCTTTGGTGCTGAAGAGCGTCGATGAACAAACAAGTTTAAAGAGGTTTGAGGTAATTAGAAGATTTTCCTAAATTTTATTTTCTTGGCTGTCATTTGTAAACACTGCCTGCTTTTTAGGATTGCAAGAGTAGATTGATCTTCTAGCTGTCAGCATTATATAGAACACCATATAGTTTGGCAGTGAACTTTTCAATCTTCTGATAGTCATTGCCCATTTAACCTTGTCAAATATCCGCATAAATATTTAGTGTATTTAGCACAAGAAGTGAATTTTTTTTATTCAATTTTTTGCATTCAGTCTATTAAGTGCATTTTTATTACATCTATTCAGAATTCACCCTCAGGCATTACACTCAACATCACAGCTGTGGGCGACATTAACCAACAAATAGATCATTCTATATTTCTTCACTAAAAATATTTAACCAGCTTCTTCTACTTCATTTTAATCATTTTTCTTTTTGAGGCTTGCAGACAGGGAAGTGAAAAAACACTTCAGTGATTTAACTTAATGACTGAAGTCATTTCATTTTGAAACAATTTTTTTCAATATGCCTCCTAGAATATGAAACATTAATAAGAATATGAAGCATCAAAAAAGATCATCCATTCTTTTATCCATTTATAAATCCATCCATTGTCCATATCCTCTCATCCTTGCAGTCATCAAAATGCTTGTGCATTTCTCCAGGTTGCTCATCAAGCTCAGATTTCCAACCTGATCCTTGTATAGAAGGTCATTTCCATAAATAAATCAATATGTATTTCATTGATTTATTTCAGAATTTGCCAATTAATTAAAACGATAATCAACCATATAGCCAGAATAACTCTAAATGTCCAGCACCTTAAGCTACACTCTATATAAAGATACACATCTTATTTTAAACAGAAGATCATGCTCTACATATTAACAGAACATAGAAACTTTAAATATTTAAAATATTTTGACAGCTTAAAATAATTAAACAAAATAATTCTAAAAGCGGCACAAACAACATAACAATTAAAAATGTAAATTCAGCACATCTATTTAAATTACTTTATAAACATGAAGCTTCCTCAAACGTTGCACTTATTCAGTCTGATCTGGAACGGTTTTTAAGCACAGTTGGATACAGTAACTGTGTTAAAAACATAATCTTTTTAACTATCAACATGACATTTATTTGAAAGGCAAATCATTTTTATTGTCAAATAAGCTGTTAGTGGGAGCACAATAGGCTTTTTTCCTTATTCTTCCTATTGTCTTTTTCCAGCATGACAAACTGATTGTTTTTCCCAAAATTTCTAGACAGACTTTGCTTTTTGTTGTGTCCAATTTTTCAAAACTATTTTGACGGGTTTTTTTGGACATTTTATGTTTGTGGTTTTTCAACACAATGGTCAGTGACACCGCTAGAGAGAATGTTGTTATACTTTTAAATTTCTGATGAAATTGTGTATTTCGCAGTTTAAAATATCTGTCTTTTTAGTAGGTTCTCGAATGTTTTTCCAAAATAACATTTCATGCAGAAAAATCACACTTTCTTGTTGCCGTTTGATTAATTTTATCTGTTTGCAACTGCAGGTAGTCAGAAGCAGGAGACGAAGCTGGGTGGAGGCGCCAGCAGACACTGTTTCACTAGCCTGAAGCCCAACATGGAGTATAAGATCAGCATCTTCTCTCAGCTGCAGGACGGGACTGAAGGACCTGCTGTCACTGCAAATGTGAAGACATGTAAGAAAATCCAAGCACGCAAGCTCAGGCAATAAAAGCGTCAAGTTTAGTGTGTTCATTATTAGATGTGTTTCGTGGCTTAATTATTAAGCAATAAACATTAACGTTTAGAAATCTGTACAGAAAACAGATGTTTAGTGCAGACATTCTCCACACGTACTCAACTCATCTCCCCATATATTTGCATCACCTACAATGTGTCCAAAACCCCCTTTAAATATGCTGGTGCAGGTGTGATCACAATATAACGGCAACACACTCACCGCGCCTGCATACTCTTCATCTAACTGCTGTCAGCTGTTATTGTTTAGAAGAGAAGAGACTGGAGTACAATCATGTCACTTTCACCAGAAAATGTCTTTTATCCTTGTGGAAGCACCGTTTCCTCGTCCATCTTTCAGAATGAGGCTTTTGTTCTGCCGCAGCCGCTCCAAACTCTAATCAAGAGCCAGTCAGTGTCTGGAGACGAGGCGGAGGAGGAGGGAGGCTGTTGGGACCGGTGGGCTGCTTTGTCATTTTGTTTACCATAAGCGTCATGGAGCACGATTTTAATAAATCAGGGTAATAGTCATCAGAAAGTTTTGTCTCTATTACACTGTTGGTACTATAAACAGAGAGATAAGTATCCTTAAAAGATTACTTTTTTAATAAGCGTAACATCAGATGGTTACTAGAAGTTACGGCTTCACATGTTATATTTCACATCAATAGTTTGAAGGTTTTTAAAGGAAAAGCCTTTAAATAAATAGTCGTTTTTTTGTAGTTTTTTTATTCTATTTTTTGCTGCAACCACAACCATTAATGGATGTTTGTTTTTTTAGTCAGATTTTATGTGATGGATTAACACAAAGTACTAAATAATTGCAGTGTGGAAGGAAAGTGATTTAGTGGTTTTTAATGTTCTTCTTACTGTAGTATTGGTCTCCACCTCCTTCACACACCCAGAGGATTGAATTTCTGCCTCTTCTTTTATGCAAAATACCTTGTGTTTGTGAAGTTTCTCCACAAACACTTAATTGGATATAAGGTTCAACTCTGGAGAATTTGACACTTGATATGCTCAATATAAACATTTCCTGCCTTTATGTTTATGGTTGTCCTGCTGGAAGTTGAACCTTTTCTCCCATCTCAGGCCTATGGCAGCCTGTGGAAGACATTTTCCAAGTATTATCATATATTTAACTCCATCGAACCCTTTAACTCTATAGCGTCATTGTCTTTGGATCCCCTCAACATAACTGTTGGGATTCTCAAGGTAACAAGGCACTTAAGAGTTCATAGAACAAAGCTTGTTTGTCAATTCAGTAACACATTTCACATAGGTTATGCAGAATTAGACATCTGCATGATTGATTTTATTGCACTTTTGAAATCTGAACTGCAAAGTATTTATGCAACATAATATCTAAGGTTGATTCATCACAAGATGAGGAGAAAGAAATGCCAGAATAAAGACTGGATTTCAAAATAAACAGAATGAAAGTCAGAGATGGTCTGTTTCCAGACGGTTCAGACAGGAGGAGGCTGAAGGAGTAAAGAGAATAACCTATAGAGAGATAAAAAAGGCAACAAGACAGAAAGTTCTTTCCCTGAAAAAAACAGATATGTGTTTGCTTTAGGCTGCTCCCAGACACACTGCGGCTCTACGGTGAGCCTCCTGGATGATTTATGGCTTTGTTTTGACGCAAATGAAAGCCTGAGCATTTCCTCAAATGACTATCCCCATCGCTGCAGGCAGCCGCTGCTGAACGCTCCCTACCTGCCATCACAAGTGATTCGCAGCCTCAGGTAGCTGATTTACTGCCTAAACAGCTCTGAAAGCATCGGGTGTGTGTATGTGGGGTTTCTTTAGGAGAAGAACACACACACACACACACACACACACACACACACTGAACCAAGTCAAGGGGTTGAAAACGAGAGACGATAGACTTTGGGTTTTTGACTGGAGCTCACGGTGTGATCAACGCACCAAATTATACAGGAGCCAAAATCACACCTTTGCAGTGTGGAATAACATGTAGTTATTTTACACTTTCTGTATGAGTTTCACTGATCCGTGTCGATTTTTGAAGCACAGAGATTTATTTGCTGTGTCATTTGGCAGGTTAGTATATGATGAATGGGGTCATAATTGGAGGTTTTCATAAATTCCTGTTTGTGTGTTTGTCTTTACTCAGTACCAATCCCAACACCAGCACCGGCCAAACCCCCGACCACCACGCCGCCACCCACAATCCCTCCTGCTAAGGAAGGTGAGGCGTCCTGTCATTCATTTTGTCCAACATGTCTACTGCCAGTTGACAGAGTTATTGACGTATGAAGTTCTGTGCTGTTGTTTTATTTAACAGGTCAGGTGCATGCGTGGGTTTTCTCCGGGTTCTCCGGTTTCCTCCCACAGTCCAAAAACATGACTGTTAGGTTAATTGGTCTGTCTAAATTGCCCCTAGGTGTGAGTGTGTGCGTGCATGGTGGTTTGTCCTGTGTGTCTCTGTGTTGCCCTGCGACAGACTGGCGACCTGTCCAGGGCGAACCCCGCCTACCGCCCGGA